>CAJVPV010002162.1:0-13708 GCA_910591835.1 Acaulospora morrowiae
GTACTGACTACAAATCGAATGATTAATAAATGTCGCGCATCTAATGCCCTTAGCCAATTTAAAAAAAAAAAAAAAAATTAGTTTAGCTATTTTATTTTATTTTTTTATATAATAATTATTTTTTTTTAAATAAATAAAAATAAATTTACAATTTTTATTATTTATAGTTATCACTGTAAATATAAATATATATATATTTAATTAATCAAAATATATAATATATAAATATAAAAATAATCTAAAATATTGTTATATTTTGATAAAAAAAATAAGTATTTAGTTAATAAATTTATTTTTTAAAATATTTTTTAAAACTTAATGTTATAGAATTTAAAATGTTTTATAAATTTATTAAAAATTTAATAAATATTTTTAAAAAATTTTATATAAATATTTTTATAATTCTTTAATAAAATAAATAAAATTAAATAAATTATTTTTATTAAAATTATTTTCAAATATTATTTTATATTTATTAAATATAAAAAAAATACCATTATAAAATATTTTATAATAGTTATTTAGTTAATAATTTTTAAAATAATTTAAAATAATATTCAAAAATTATATTATATTTATTTTAAAGATCTATAAATTATTTTTGAAAAATAGATCACATCCATTTTGTTAAAAAAAATTTTTTTATAGTAATTTTAAGCAAGGAAAATATTTTACTCTTTTTATTACAAGTGAGCTTCAGCTCAGAAACTCAAAAACCTTTAAGATAACTGGTGCAGTGAAATGAAATTTTTAGTCAAAATCTATTTAAATTTGAGAGTCTTGCTAATTCTTTAGTTGCATAAGGAAAGACCTGTGGCAGTTTTCTATTTATTTGTTCTCTTGCATTATTCTTTATCTTTATTTTATTATAAAAATTATTTACATCATTATCATTATACTTGCTAAAACAAATACTTTTCAAAACATATATTCAAACAGATTTAGTAAATCTATTGTTTATTTCAAGTCAACTTATAAATATTACTTTACTATGATAATATTTACTGCATTATCTCAAATTTCTCAACATTTTTACCTGGCCAAAAAACTGAAATCAGTTTACCTCTTATAGATAATCAACACCTTTTAATTATCCAATCAGATTTCACTTAAAAATCAAAACAAAAACTGAACTTGTTTAAACCAGTTTTGTATCATAACAACAATATTAATTATATGTTCATTAATAACTATAATAACAAACAACTTTATATATACTCTATTATCTATGGTAATCAAAAACTGGAGAGATGGAATCACAAGCTTGTCTAAAGATTTTCTTGAAAAAATAATTAATTTTCTACTTATAAATTTTATAGTTTATTTGACTTAGTTTTAGTTACAGTTACTTTTATTTTTTTTTCAATTTTTATATATTCAAAAAATCAAAAGATTTTATAAAACTTTCTAAGTTGATAGATATAGTTATTACTTAACTTTATCTAGCATTATAATATTATTTTTAAAAATTTTTACAATATTGGTTAGATAATATTAAGTAGATAAGCTAATATTTAACTTTTTTGAAATAATAAAAGAGATGTTTTTTTCATAATATATACTTTATTATATATGATATCAAATAAAGAAATAATGTTTACCTATTGAGGAAACTCTTCAAAAAATTTTTTTTTGAAAATAAAGATTTTTGAAGTTTTTTTTTAAAAAAAATTTTTTAATAAAGATTTTAAAAATAGTTTAAATTTTTTAATAAAGATTTTAAAAATAGTTTAAATATTTTATAACAAATTAAGTTAATTTATTTTTCTTAAGCACTTAATAAAAAATATATATAATTAAATTTTATTATAAGTTACTTAAGATAAAAATTAAAAATTTTTAGATTAATAATATTTGAAATTTAATTTTAATATTATAAATCTAAAGATTTCAGGTTTTTAAAATATTTTGAAGCTTTTTTATTTTAAATAACCTATAATAAAATTTAATTTTGTATATTTTTTATTAAGTACTTGAAAAAAAAATGATTAAAATATTTTTGAAACTACAGTATATATATTATATTTATAGTATTTTAAAGATTTTATTTTTTTATATTTTTTTTTTATAGTAGAATGGCATTAGATACTGGGTTTTATTGCATATTCTTAGAATTACAAATGTTGTTATATCAAACATCCTCTATAATGCTATGACTATAGTTAAATGCTAGCCTATCTACTTTTTGTGCCTGTCGACATGCTGTTCACTCTTGAGGTGTGTCACATTGTTTTCAGGGGGACTATCTAGGGGATGGAAATCCTACCACTAGTTTTAAACCACCATACCTACTAGTCCAACTATAGGCGGGAACAATGAACCTGCTAACTATTTTAAGTAGATTACCTATCACATCACATCTTTTCGCTCACGTAGCTATGGTTTCAGAAGGGTGTCTTTATTGAACTTGCCTTAGGACCGCCATGAGGATGACCATACGTTAGTGTTGATACAGAGTTTTCTTCAAGGCTTCTTACCTTTAATTGTTAGTAGGAAAGGATTTTGTGACTTGGGATTGATTAAGATGGAGTACAGCCCAGTTTGTACTTCCAAATATGTGGGTGGGTTTTCAGCTATGCCAATGATTATTGGGTCACCATCCTGATGATCGTCACACCACTACACCTTTTATGGAGGTCACAATCTCAATGCTCACTGGATTAGCGTGTGAACTGGCTTTCCATGAAAAACAGTGCATATCAGGTTACGGCACCAGATACCATATTAATACTATCCAACTGTCTTCACATGGAGTTGAACTGGTATCTTGTAATCTGACCTGTGGAGCATTAACCACTGTGCTATAGATCCACAGGTCAGTATTTTAAAGATTTTAATATATTTTTTTTCTGATAGGTAAATATCATTTCTTTATTAATAATATTATATTGTAAAGTTATATATATAATGAAAGAAACAATATTTCTTGTATGCAAAAATACAACAAGTTAAATATTAGCTTGCCTATATATTTATACTAGCTAATATTGAAAAACAATTTTAAAACAATATTATATATACTAAATATAGTAAAATAGCAGCTATACCTACTTACTCAGTTTTTTTATTGGATATAAAGAAATTTAAAAGTAAAGAAAAATTAAAATAAAAAAAAATAAATTGGAGCTATAATAACATAGGCTACTGAAACTATAACTAAGTCACTTAAACTATAAAATCTATATAAATAAAAGTAAAATTTCCAAGCAAATCTCTGGTTTGGTTTAATGATCTATTCCACTAATTCCTTACTACTTGTTAATATTGGTTTTGTTAATATAAATAGTAAAATATAATTGACATTATTTATTATTGTGGTAATTGTTGTTGTTATTGTTATTATACTGAAAAACTGGTTTGAACTGGTTTGATTTTTTCTTTTTTTTGTTGTTTTGACAAAATCTGATTGAATAATTGAAGAGCGATAATTATCTGAAGGAGATAAACTAATTTCAGTTTTTTGAAAAAAAATTTTTGAGATTTTGAAATGGCACAGTAAATAGTACCACAATAGAGTTATATGTAAAGGTTGTGTTAAAACAAACAATAGATTCAATAACTTTGTTTGGGTATATTTTTTGAAAAGTATTTGATTTAACAAGTATAATAATATTGATATGAATGATTTTTGTGATATAGTAAAAATGAGGAGAGATGTAAAAAAACAAAAGAAAAGAGAACTGCCATGGGTCTTTCCTTATGCAACTAAAGAATAAGCAAGACTTTCAAACTTGAGTAAACTTTGACCAGAGATCCCATCCTATTGCACCAGTTGTTTTAAGGGTTTTTAAGTTCTTAAGCTGGGGCTCACTTGTGATAAAGAGTATTAAATATTTTTTTTGCTTAAAATTACTATAAAAGAAAATATTTTAATAAAACAAATATGATCAAGAAAGATTTTTTTTTTTAAAAAAATATATTATTTAAAAATATGGTTTAAATATTATAAATATAAATATTTTAGATTTTTAAAATATTTTAATATATTTTTTTTAAATAATTTATAATAAAATTTGGTTTTACATATTTTTTATTAATGATTTAAAAATAATTAATTTAATTTAATTTTTTATAAAATATTTCCAATTGATTGAAATATTTTTGAAATTTATATATTATATTTATTTCAGGAATTTTCATTTATTTCAATATTAAAAATATTTTTAACAATTTATACTTGATTTTATAAATATTAAGATCTTATTTTTATAATTTAACAAGTAATATTTTTTCTATTTAGATCTTAAATTCATTTAATTATTTATAGCTTAATTTGTTTATTATATATATTAGAAATTTTACATTTTATATAAAAATAAATATTATTATTAATTATTGAAAAGTAAAATGATTTTATTATTACTTGAATTGTATTTATATTAAGAGAGTATTATATTTCAAATAAAATATTTCAGTATTAATATAAGAACTTGATTAATAATATTTTTTTAATTAAAAAACCTAATAACAATTATTATTTTATTAAATAGTTATGTTTAATAATTTTTAAACCTGAATTTGTTATTTATATATTCAGAATTTTTATTATAATGTGTTTGTTTTATATCTAAATTGAGTTTGTTTGAAACATAATAATGAATTGTTTTATAATAAATAAAGTTTAAATAAGTTTTTTAATTACGTAATATATTTTTATTAATGTAAAAACATGTATTGTTATGATATTTGAATTACTTTTTGATACAGATTTGTATTAAAATTTGTAACACCCTTATAATATATTACAGTAACAATGTAAAATATAAAGTTTAATTATTTATTATATTAACAAAAATTTTTAATAATAATAATAAGACAAATAAACAGGTTATGTAACTAATAAAGAAATTATAAGAAAATTGATAACGTCAA
The DNA here is from genome assembly GCA_910591835.1 of Acaulospora morrowiae. Taxonomy (NCBI): domain Eukaryota; kingdom Fungi; phylum Glomeromycota; class Glomeromycetes; order Diversisporales; family Acaulosporaceae; genus Acaulospora; species Acaulospora morrowiae. The sequence goes on from CAJVPV010002162.1 coordinate 4,873, forward strand.
ATAAGCCAACCGACATACATTCAGTATCGCGCGACACTATTGGTCAACCTAATTTGGTCTCGAAAAGCCGACACTGATGCAGGGAGAACGGATCAGATCGACGGAATTGCATTTGGTTAACAAGACGAACTGGCAAAATAATAATATGATAATATATGCGTATATTTATCATCAGATTATTAAAATTTCGGTTTTTTGTTGTGCAACGTGCATAGTCTTTTATTTTCATTTCGAATTTGAAGGGATTATACGTTCGGATTTCAGCAAAATTATGAATTCATTAATTGTGCTACGATGCTTCGAGTGACCAAAGTCTCTTAAATTCTAAATTGCATAGTCTGTGCTCCATGAATAATAAAATTTAAGAATGTAGAATTTTCTGAAGATTGGACAGTTTTATTAGTTTAATTTGTTTTGTATATATTATTAATTATTTAAATTATTAGTTAATTGAAAAATTTCCGTAATTTGTATCTTGAGCAACATGATATTATTACTCCAAATGTCCGAAAAGAGAAATACAGTATCCTCAATTGAACTAATGTTATCATCGTTACAAACTTAACATTAACTTTACCTGGGTCATCCATTTTCATGTCCTAAAATGGACATTTGGGTTTTGGATGCAAATATCGAAAATTTATATCCCATTGAGGGATTTCCTGATTGGTGTTCGTACATCAAACCTATACGGAGAGATTTGAGAATAATAAAAATGATTCTCGAATGTGATACGTGTAAGCAATGCTCTCCCTAATTCAATATATTTTTGAAACAATGCTAACTAAATAGGCGTCGACCAAGAAAGACAAGGAGCCTCGAGGTAATTGGCACATAGACTATAATAACTGCATTTTATTCTGATACAAGGAACAAAAACCATTTTATAACCGAAAGTTTTAGATAATGTGACCCTGAACCTTAAATGACATACCATATTGTTGTCAGACCATGGGTGCTTACTGAGCAAAATTAATAAATACTACCAAGAACCATAATTTTGGGAATCCGAAGGCATTCTCTGCGAGAAAATTCTTACCTTTCATTCTGCACGCAAAAGTAGATCTTTTGACACTCTTCACACTACCTTTCATTTATTTTCATATATTTTTTTAATAGCAAACACCAAATCAAGATGCCAGTCAAGACCACATCCCTTAGCATCAAGGCTCTTCCTCTAGAAGCTGTCTCCAATGCAGCACAGATTTTATCTCCATCCGCTATTCTTCCAACCACATCACTTTTTTCTCTTCAAATCACAACGTTGAGCGATCCAAATTTAAAGCGTACTTACAAGATTAGTGTAAAGCAATCAAACCTGCTCATGCAAAAGTCGACTCTTTTCTATGGCCTTTCCACAGAATACACCCGTCTAGCATCATACTCGTCATTAAATTATGAGGAAACATCAAAGCAAAAGTTGGCCGAAGAGGCCGATGGATTACCAATGCTTTGTATAGAAGCCCCGGTGAATCCGGTTAACGGTTTGGCTCTCGTTGATGCATTTTTGGATTGGTTATATACTGCGGCAGACATGAGAGATACTTTGACTTCTTCGCTGGCATCGAAGATTCGATCTCACCAGGATTTCTTTTCATTGCTCAATTTCTCTACGCTACTGGACCTTTACGAACCGTACCGTACTGCCGTGGACGAAATCTTGGTATATTATTATTTTGGCCTATCAGCAGAAGAAAGGAGAATTGGTATCTTGAGTGATGAACAGTTTGTTGAAGGGTTAGTTCCGGGAAGATTTGTCAAGAGGCTGGCGGAGGCCGTTAGTGAAGATGCCGCAAAGGAGATCATAGGTTCTTTCTTTAGAGGTAAACAGATGAGTAATGTGAAGAAAGAAGAATGGGAAGAATTTGACGATGCCAGTTCGACAGATAATGACGAGCTGGAATGGATAAATAGTCACAAACACGTGACTCGATCTATTCCCGACACACCTTTGACTGCACCATTGGATTACGCCGAACCACCAACACCGATGGGTTCGGCATATTTTTGCATCAGCGCTCCACCGCCCACTTCGTGCACACCGAAGATTCAACAAAATTTATCTCGTTCACCTCAAACACCAAATGCGGGATTCAAGCAATTCCCCTATTCCAGACCACCACCCAACACTCCGAAAACACCCGACTCCATGGAATATGGTAGGTGCCGAGACATCACACCCACTGGTGTCAGTTCAGATAAGGCAATGACACCGTCAACCTCACCTCTGGCACCCCCGAATACACCTAATACTTCCACGAGTATAGAAGGGACGAACACACTTCTATCTCCAACCTCTTATTTAGTCCCTCCCAACACTTCCACCACACCTAAATGCAGATGTGCATCGCCATCTACTCCAACAATTGTAATTAGTGACTCGGACTTTGAACAATTTTCATCAGATAAGAATTATTCATTCATACGACGCGAATTATTCAATAATGCACTAAGCAAGATGCGAAAAAGAACAGTGTAAATTTTTATTTATTTTATTGTATACATAGCAATTGGTTTCATCCACTCGACCTTTTTGTTTAGATTGTAAAGTAAAATGATTTTGAGTGGTTACCTATAAATAAAATTGACAGCGTAAGCTATGCGTCACCAAATGACGTTATACAAATATGACCTCATCTAACCATCTACGCAGAAAAATGTCGTCAGTTTCCCTGACCAGTTGAGACCATTGCCTATTAGCGAATTTCTCTGGCGAAAGGGTTTTTTTTATCAAATAGATTGATTCTCACCAGTCTTTCTGACGCAGAGAAGTGCTTTGGAAAAGAAAAAAGTGATGTCATTCATTGTCAACTTAACAATTCTAGAGTTTTATGTATGTTTTTTTGATTATTCGAATTTCATAAATTCGTGGAGATGCCATAACCTTGCTTGGGAGGAAGGCGTTGTAGTCAGAATTCAACGAAACTCCTAAAGCCCGAGAGAAGTTAGTTCTACATGAGCTTTTTATAAGATCAACCCATTTGTCTGAACCTTAAACAGGATAATTTTGATTTGATCACTCAAGGATTGGGAACAGCTACCGTCCGTATACTGTATTTATCCCGAAGTGTAAACTCAAGTTTAATAAGGCGATGATGAGGTAATTCACTTGAAATTACGAGGTCACGATTCCTAATGCCATATCATAAACAATCATAAGAAGAAAGGAAGAAAGAAATTTATAATAGAAACAATAATTATAATAGCAATAGACATACACATAAAAAAAGCGTAAAAAGAAAAGTAAACTTTTTGGTGACTCATTTTGGCAAAGATGATTTTGCAATAAAAAAGATTTTACGAAAAAAAAACTACGTCATTTTCACATAATTTTTACGCAACCTTATGACAGCATGAAGTCTTTCATCAGTGATATATAAACATCGACAAAGTGAACTCTTTGTCTCTCACGAATCTTTACTTGTATAATTAATTGAGCACACACACACTCTCTTGAATTTGCAAAAAGTCGAATTTTATTATTTAGAAAGTATGAGTAATCTATGTTATTTAACGCCAGGATCAAGAAGCTTTGATGTAATCTTGAAATTTTTTTATCAAAATTAGAAAATAATGGAACCCGGTGACGCCTTCGAAAACGAAATGCAGCGAGAAAAAGGAAAACCTGAATTGAATCAAATGCATCGAGAAAAAGGGAAACCTGAATTGAATCAAACGCATCGAGAAAAAGGAAAACCCGAATTGAATCAAAATACACACCACCATGAAAAGTATGAAAAGAAAGCTCCTAAAAACCCGTCTGATGTTGCTAAACTTTCGACCAAAAAATTGAAGGGAATGTACGAAAAGTCTAGATTAGATCAGATTTCACCAACCTATATCTTGATAGTCGTATTGGCCATCACGATCTTTTGGTTGAGGTATCAAGGTTGGTTTGAATTTTGGAGTATCAAGAAATTATTTGACCCTCATGGCACTGATAAGAATCATGGAGTGATGGATTTCGATGGTACGGGGGCTTTATAGTTCATTTAGATCGTGGAGTGGTTATTCTTCGATGTACTGTATATTTCTTATTCAATTGCAATAAATTCCTTCTTACATAAACAATGGTTAAATTTAATGGTGGCGTAATACAGTAATTTAAAATGGCCAGACCATTTTACCGTGTAATAGTTTACGTCAAACTTGGTAGGGGATAAACCATTCTCTAACATTATTTCCCGTTGAAGCAATAAAGATTTATACATACATAAAATTTTACTGGGTGACATTCGTATGTTTTTAATACATATATACTATGATACATATAACAACAAGTGAAATTTACAGGGGCTTTTTCATGGCCCAAAATCGATGACTTTTGTCAAAAGCTTTGTTCTTGTCAAGTTCTTTCATGGCTATTCCCACCAACTCTTTATACTCTCCTTCTTCAAAGCTTATGGTTGATATAGCCTGGGATAGATTCTTCGCTCCCCACATAATGCTTTGTGCGTAGGCTTTACCTATTATTATAAGTACCGATCATAGGTGAGCATATTTTTAAGGAAATGAGAAAAAAAAAAATCCACCGTTCTGCAATGAGAACTTGCCTACTGTACCAGCCCAAGATCCCAGTGGTTGTATTCTTTCGTCACTCGCGAAATTAGTTAGTTGCTCGTTTGCTTTGAAAAATTCAGGAATGTGTGAACATATGCTCAGTTCAATTCCTTTCTCATTTCTTAATCCTTCAACAACTATTTTATGTATTGAACGAGTGATCAGACTTGAGTAAAGAATATTTGAATTACATTTATTTTGCCCTACTTACCCTTTGTTCTCCACTTATTTGTTCTCTCTCCTTCATTGTACCAGTAAATATCCCTATGAAGCGAGAGCGTTTATGAGTAAAGTTGAAATGAACAACTTTGAATGATAACCAATAAATCATGATCAAAATTACCTTTCCATCACTTCGATCCAACCTCCGGGTTTACATACACGAGCAAGCTAAGATATAAAAGTAATCAAAATTAATTGTCGAATAAAAGATCTAGAGAATAAGGTCGCACGATTACTTACCTCATTAATTATAAACGGCCACTCTTTTATCTTGAGGGCAAACATCATGAAGCGCATATATACAAAATCAAAAGAGTTGTCAGCAAACGGTAATCCATTGGTAATATTCGCTCTTTTAAATGACGTGTTTTCAGGTTTGATAAAATGTGGGTAAGCGTCCGCAATATCTATGCCAGTGAATGAGGTTTTTGGATATCTGCGATGCACGTCAGCAATCGCGTTAGTTTACATCCGAGTTTCAAAGGACCTCGATTCGTTCTCAATAGAACTTACCGGTTTGCCATCTCGAGCACAAAAACTCCTGGACCGCATCTTTAAACAAGCAACAAATAATTAATGAGACATCAAAAGAAAAGTTTGGATTACAGTACATCCTTGACATACCCTACGTCCAAGACTTTTGCCCCATCGCTTTCTAACAGACCATGAACGGGCGAAGAAAAGTCACCTCCCCATATATTGTTAAAGATATAATGTTGCGACGTCAACCTGTCCACTTCGTTATTGTTCAAGGGAAGGGCATAAGAAGATATCGAGTACTTTCTTTTGCCACAAAATTCGCGATCTCTGGTTGGATTCGTGCAGGATTGGGAACGGTTTCTATTGTATTTCGATTGAGCTTTGCCCATGATTATTCATAAAATCCAATTTGTTTGTTACTTGCAATTGATGAATACGTAAATGTTCTTTAATATCTTTGCTTAGTTTTTTTTAATAATGCCGGAGGGCTCGGATGTGATCAAGATATAGAAAATTTTTATGTTGAAAAACCAAAGTGCAAGACGCTTGGCATATAAAAAGAAGACGAGGCATATGGATCCGAGGGAAAAAAACGACCCGTTATGATGAATTTTGGGTTGCTCACAGGAATATCATATGGGTTCAAATGTTTTTGGGCTCATTGAAATGAGAAAGATCTTCATCGAAGAAGTGAGCCTCGGAAATTAGTCTATAATAGTAGTTCCACATTATGATCCTTGCATCATTGATTAACATTGGGGACGCGCCAAAAAAACCGTTATTGCGCACTAAAGAAGTTAGGCGTACGGGTAAACGATGTGGGAATCTTTTTTCTACTCGTCGTAAGACTTAACATCTCATTGTTTAGATTCAAAGCAGATGAGTAATGCCCAGGATTTACGTGATATTCATGATAGATCCCAAATTCATTTCTTATATAACAATGAGTTTGTGGAGAAATTAACACACCATGATTGCTATCGCCCTTTGCCTTTCTATGAGCGATCTACTTAATTGGGTAACGCCACCATTATTTTTTTTTGTCTTGGATTCGGTCGGTGAAATGTCTCTTTGTGGTCAGGGTTGCGTACCCCACAATTTTACATTTTATCCAATTATAATGGAAATACAATAGAACCTGCTCTACGAGTACATCCATTATTTATCGATATACTGTATTTTACAAATGTATATTAGCAAGATACTGTAGTTAAACATATAATGTGCATGTCGTATTTATGGTAAATATCACCGAAAATTTCTCGTTCAGATAGATAATAATTAAAATATTCCATGGTAAGAGAGGAAATTTTTCTTCTTTCTTTATAACAATATATCTCATCTTAGTTTATATCAATTTACTTTAACAACTATGTTGCTACTATATACTTTTTTATATTTTTCAATTCTCAAACGGATTACCGTTGAGATCCACTTACCGACAATCCCATAGATTTGAAGTTTCAACGCCAAGGCGTAAAACGCCATATGAATTCTTGAGAATCCCAATTAGGATTTATTTACATATGAAGAACGAATATATGACCGTGTTTATCAATTTTTGTACCTTGTTGTGCCTGAATCTTAAACAGGGAGTTCGGAGTAAAAGAATTTATCAAAGGAGCACTGGTGCTCTTTGGAGGGATCGTTAAAAACAGTAACATTTATGTCCATATGAGATCAAGGAAGCTCGGTGGATCAAGGACTCCTTATTAGGAAATATGGAATTCATATCGGCTTTACATATACCATTGATATTTCTAAACATGGCAACGGTCGTGGGAAAGGTCCTTTAATGGCACAAACTTGCAACTCAAGGCTATCTAATGTCAAATCTCTGTGTTCAGAAAAATCATGCCTTTGCTTAACTCTACAAATAATTACGCTCAAAAGAAAATTGGTTTGATTAGCTAATTAAGATGCACGGGGATTATCAAATTTTTGACGGATGTCAAGTACTTGAAATTTAAATTTGAAATTATAAATGATTTTGGATCTTAAAAAAGTTTTTTTAAAAAAATATGTTTTTTATTGATCCTCTTTTTTAAAAATTATTTTTATATGGATTCAATATATTTTTTTTATATTTATGGAAAATAAATAATTATACGGTATACATTGAAAAAGAAAGAAAGAAAAACTATTCTAAATTTTATTTAATTTCAAAAAATCAACATTTCTTTAATATACAGTACCTGTCCATTACCATTGTGAATATGCATAACCTTTTTAAGCGTATTTGTATTTAAAATTTTAAAAAGTCTTGAGAGGATTTTAAGAATCTCATAGCAGGTTTTATAAGGTTTTATAAAATTGTAAATATTAAATATTAAAATCATGTTTTTAAATTGATGATTTATATTTATATATATATACTGTATATAATAATTGTTTTCTTTTTTTAAAAAAAATTATTTTATCTCACATTATATTGGCACCGTATTTAATTAAAATATTGTTTGAGTTTTTAAGTTTTATAATCTCAATAATACTGTATAATAATAATAATAATATATATATATATATTATTTACATTTCTAAAAAAATATATAAAAATATTGATAAATATAGAATCAAGTAATATGCGGTTGCAGGCTTTAGAGTTGCTAATTACTGCCCTTGAAGAACATGGTTGTGCATTAAATTCTTTTGTAGTCACGTTAATAAACTGACTCTATTATATCCTCATTGTTTATTTTTTCAGAGGTTGTGTGTGTACGCTATGTTATTTTAAAATACACGATATCTTTATCTAATATACCGATAAATCATTATCGACCGAATCTCTTGATGCAATGGAAGTTATAGAATTGGAATGATTGTGTCTTCGCGAATCTATTTCTATTATATCTATGACATCACCGGGAGGAGGACTAATGTATATGCAGGTTGGGAGGTCAGGATTGGAACCTTTACTGATAGTTTTTGGTGTGTTGGAATCAGAATAATATTCACATGCAATCGTGGAAGGGGTTTTTACAGAACATTCCGTCTGATCAAGAGGTTGCTGAGCCTGTTCGTCGATTTTGTCGGTCAGAGTCGTATTGAAATCTTTTGGAACATAATTATTATAATTTTCGGCGCTTAGACTTTGCCTAGGTAAAGTGCCGACGGGATTATTCGGCGTTGGTATATTATGTTTTTCAAATCGCGGTTGTAAAATCGAGAACCTTACGGGCTCCTTTTTTGTATCTAAGAACGTACGAACAAGCCATTGTAAGATTCTGTTGGTTTTTTTCTTGTTTTCACGTTTCACGGCTATTCGATGCGGAAGAAAATTATTAGGAGTAAACGATAAATTAGGAGCGTGAGGTGGATGAAATGTTGGTGAAGAGGGATTATGTGTCGGTAAAGCGGGAGAAACCGTTGAGCCACGAATGAAATGCAAACTTCCAATAAGAGAATTTTGGATGGATATGTTGCCTGATGATAAGGGTGGGTTGCCGATGGTGGCAGTAATTCTGGAATCTGTTGGCTTCTCGTAGCCATAACTATCGACAAGATCCTTCTTCATTTTTTGTAAAGCATTGTGGATAGCCGGGTCAAAGAGAAATGCGATACAGTTGGATAAACC
>CAJVPV010002163.1:0-13704 GCA_910591835.1 Acaulospora morrowiae
TATTCAACCGCCTTCACCTGGGGTTGAACCGGTATCTTGTGATCTGACCTGTGGAGCACTAACCACTGTGCTATGGATCCACAGGTCTTTTATTCATTAGTTTTTATATTATTTAAAAAATAAAAGTGTCTACAATAATATAATAGCCCTCTATATATAGTTAATTTTTTTTTTTTTAATATTTTATAGTTCTCCTTTAGTTACAATATAAGCTATAATATAATGTGATATATTTTTGATTAACCATTTACAATATATTGGATCAATCTTATTTCAATATTTTAAAATATAATCCTTAAGCTTTATTAAATTACTAGGTTTGGTTTCATAAATTTAAACTTTAATATAATGCCAAAGATTTTTGATTGGATTAATATCTGGACTTCAAGAAGATCAATCCATAATCCAAATATTTTTATAAGCAATTAAAATTTCAAAGGGCTGGCAAAAAATAATCTTGAAGTGTTGCAATATATGACTTCATTATAAAGAAAAAAAAACAAGTCTAATTTTTTTTTTAAATTAAAAAAAAAACTAATTTTTTCTTATCTTTAATCAAAATATAAAGAGAAACAAGAAGGCCAATATCAAATCATAAAAAACATCTCCAATATATATAATTCGGACTATAATTAATAGTTGCAAAAAGGTATTTAGTATTTTACTCTTTATATAGACTATATCAAATATAATATTTACTTACTTACTGAAATTAAGTAAATGTAGACTTGTTATTTCAGACTATACATGTGGTCATATTACTATAAAAAGAAATTTTATCAACAATATGATTCTGAATTAAATACGAATTCCAATTATTTACTATATTTTACTTAGTAATTCTATTATAATATAGTTTTTGAAAAATGGTTGAATTTAATTTCATCACATGTATTATATATTTCAGACTATTTTTTAAAGTTTCAAATAGTTCAGTCTTTATGTACAAGACATTAGATAAGTTGGTTTTTGATATTTTTTTTTTGAAAAAAGAGCTTGAAACAGGTAATACAACTTTTTAACTATTCTTTATATAGGATTCTACAAATGGTTTTTTTCAAATATTTTGATTTCTATTTTGACTATAAAGATTAATTAGTTTTGTAGCAGTTACATATCTGTTACCTTTTTTTGTCAATAACAAGTTTTTTGAAAGTGATACAAGCATACTTATTAAAAAGTCATGATTATTTTAATTGTCATATTCTTGGTTCAGTAAATCCAGTTTCAATAAAATGCTTTATAATATTACTTATTATACTTTTTTTATATCTAATGTTGACTATAATATTATAATATGTATTTTTATTTATAGTTATAAATAATGGCTGTTTTTTAATTCTTTATTAGTAGACATTAGTAATTATATAAAAATTAAAATGAAATTTTTTTAAATAAACAAAAAAAAATTTATATATTGTATATATATAATATATTTTTATAAATTAGATACATTATAATAAATAATAGAACTCTTTCCGCTGATCCCTTTACCAATTCAAAAAACAGACGTTCTCAAAAATATTTTTTAGTTTTGATAATAAAGTCTATACACTTTCCTTTAAAACCTTACTTTCTGAAGGCTGATGCCTCCCCCACTTGTTTACTCTTCCTTCTTTGAAAAACTTTGGATATTTCAGTGACAAAATAAACAAAACTTTATCTATTTGGTTTATAGCAAGAACATCTTACTAAGAAAAAGAAACCTGTCAAAAAATACTCTCCACGACTCTCTTCTTAGGTCTGAACTCTAGAAAGTAAACCACTAGTGAATGCATTTCCTAAGCTCCATAAAATCTTAGGTCCACTGTAAGCAAACACTTTCTACTAAAGGTAAGTGAATAAACTAGTTGATGCCTACCAAGTGAATACAATTCCCAAGCTTCATAAGAACCTTGGATCCACCATAAGATTTAAAAACTTCTGTGATCCAAATGGGTGGATAAGTTGGTAGGAGTCTATTCACTCGGATATATGATCTTTTTTACCAGTCATACATGTTTGCGGTAATACTTTCAAGCATGTAAAAATTTTCTTGATTTTTTATGAGGAATTTTGCCTACCTCAGTTTGACCCTAAATTTTTTGTTACACCAGAATTGCCAGTTGGTGATTGGCTAAGATCTTGAACTGGTTAATCGACACATAAAAGAAATGTAAACAAGACACGTATCCACATATGCTTCATATTATACCACATTATAACTGATGATGTAATTGAATAAAATGAAAGAGCAAGGCATTAAGATGTTCTCTTGATAAAAAGTGTTTGGAAGTCTTCCCCCTCCCCTTTTGTACTAATTTCTTTTCTTCTCAAGGTCAAGGCTTTTATTAGGCTAGCGATTGGTTTTGGTGGGTTTTTATTTTACCAATGCAAATTTTTCTCCTTCCCCTTTACTCTTCTCTTTTATCTTCTCAAAAAATAAAAATTTTTATATCTTAGAACTACAGAGGTTAAGTTAGGATAAACAGTCTTAATGAAGAGCTGGCAATAATATTGAGACCCACAAGGAATGTAGATCAAAAAGAGCAACTTTTTTCATTTCCCTTAATTACATCTAGAGGCCAGTGACTGTTGACGGGTGTGCCATATATAGTATAATAAGTTTAACCTATAGTATAGATCTGTCAGACACTAGATATGTCTACTCATTTGTACCTGAAGTAAGTTCGAATCCAATAGTTTGAATGTGAACTAGTTTAAATACAAATAAAACTTCAATATATGGCCTGATTAGGTGTAAAAAAAAAAAAAATAAATAAAAATTAGATATGTTATACAGATATATAAAAAAAAAAACTCTCACCCATTCATCACTAATTTTTTGAAAATTTCTTTATATGATAATTTTCTTTGAAAAAGTGCTTTACACTCTTTCTTTATGTTATATATGCTATAAGTTTAAGGATATAAAATATTAAGGACCACTGTTGCATCGGAATGGAATCTTTGAGCAAAGGTCAAGCAAGTTTAAGAGTCTTGTTAATTCTTTGTTTATATAAGAAAAGGCCTATAGCAATCCTTTTTCATAATTTTGTCTTTATATGTCTTTCTCTATTCACATGCTACTATTATTATTTCTATATTATTCCCTAATACTATAAACATACAGAGGGAGGACAAAAGTTTCCGAACGGTTTTTTAAATTCCGATTTACTTGTATTTCTGTGATTAAATTTATGCTAAATAATATTCACATGCAGACTACTATATCGAAGGAATATAATTATATAATTATACATTAATTGATATAAAGTGAGTAAATTATTAAATTATACTACTTTGTATTATATCGAAATACGATCTACGCTACGATCAACGCTATATAAAGAAAGATTCGTTACAATTTTTTTTTTTTTTATTAAAAACTAATACTTAGTAATTTCACCTTTCGCTACAATTACTGCTTGAATACGTCTCGGCATACTATCAACTAAATTTTTAATCATACTTTGAGGAATCACTTTCCATGCTTTTTTAATACACTTATCAAGTTCAGTAAGACTGGATGGCTGTTTTTTTTGCTTATGAATATCCCGCTTAACCAAAGTCCACAAGTTCTCAATTGAATTGAGATCGGGGCTCTGGGCAGGCCAAGGCAACTTATGCAAACCTTTTTCTGTACAAAATTCGGTTGTGACCTTTGACATGTGAGGACAAGCATTGTCTTCTTGAAACCAGCCATTACTCTTATCCTAAGAACCGTTACCCTTACTCTTAGAACCATTATCCTTATCCTTAGAAAACATATGCTTCATAGTCGGTACAACATATTTGCGAAAAACCTTTACATGAGAAATGCCAGTTGCCATTTCAGACAATGGTACAAGTGGTCCTAATTTTTGTTGTGAGAAACAACCCCAATACATACAGTTGGGACTGTGCTTTAACGTGGCTGAAATGTATGAAAAAGACCATTTATCCTTTGGCTTATGTCATACTCTGCTGCAGCGACTTTGTTGAAATTGAGTAAAGATCAATTCATCACTCTACAATATCTTTGTCCAATCTTTCTTTGTCCAGTTTGTATGATCTAAACACCACGCTAATCATGCCTCTTTGTTGGCTGGTGAAAGGAATGGATTTCGTCGCGCCACGCAATTTCTCAATCCAAGTGAGTAAAGTGAATGCCTCAAGGTACATGTAGAAACAAGTTGACCTGTTTTTTTTTTTCAAAGCATTTGGATTCCAGTTTACAAAGCCGCCGATTCTTTATTACCATTCGTTTAAGCTGTTTAAGTTGAGAGGTTTCGAATGAACGCGGTCTGTCAGCACATGTCTTGGACTCTGTTGATCCTGTTTTAGCATACCACTTTAAAGTATCACAAACTGTAGATAAACCACAATTGACATTTTTGGCAATAGTGTGATACGAATCCCCACGTTGATGACCGTAAAGTATAGCTCCATGTTGAATTGCGATTAATTCTTTCTTACGTCCCATTGTGTTTCAGAAGAATAAATGAATAATTGTTTTTATGAACAATTATAATAAAAATTTATTTATAAATACCTGATCGCGTTTAGACACACAGACTGTTTTATTATAATTTTTTACATATACAATACATATAGTATGTATATGTATATCATAAAAATAGAAAAAAAAAATTTTCGAAAAACTTTAGCAATCTGTGAAAGGAAAATTGCATGGTCACATGTAAAGATGGGTTCCTAAAGTATTTAGCATATAAAATTTACGTCCTTTTACGTCCACGTCCCCTAGAGGACATAATTCCTAGCTCTTTACTTCAATAGGGACATAATTCCAGAAATGATTTGTATAGATGCTTAAAACTATAAAAAACCTTTGTAGATAGTTTTTTTTATTCCTTAATATAGAAATAAAAATTTTTAATAGTAAGGGACATTTGAATTATATCCTTACAAATAATTTAGGACCCATCTTTAGTCACATGAGTCTATGCAATGATGATCCCAAAAATGACAAATCTGAGAAAAATGAGATATCTGTAATATATTTCTTTTATTTGATTTCTTTGATTTATTTGATTTATTTAAGATATTTAATATAATTAAGAAATTAGATATATTAGCGCTAGTTGAGATAGTTGAGATAGTTAATATATTAAGATAATTTTTTGTAATTAGCATGTATATAAGGAGAGCGAAAATGTCTAAATAAACAGAACAATAATTACTTAAAAATAACTATTTGTTCTAACTACTATGCAAATGTGTTGACATTTGAAGGTGAAACTGTAACCATAAAGGACTTTGGAAGAGTTTCAGAGTAGTTATCAGTGTGAATACTCATTGCTACAACAGGAACTTAGGTATAGTTTAAGTAGATGAATGTGCATGCTAATGAATGAAAATTGAGTTTATTTTGTAGAGTAAGAAGGATACTCGGACCAAATTATTACGCCTCAGCCTTAAAAACTTAAATATTAGAGAGGACCTCGAAAGACCCTCACAGATCATATTGCAATTTAATTTATAAAGGCTGATCGTATAAAATATACTTTAATATACTTCGCATATAACCTTATTTGTAACTTTATATTTATTAGTAATTACAGTACATGTCAATCTACTATGTAGTTAATTTACGTGTTAAATATATGTAGCTTTATTTATTATAGAAACACGAATAAATCGGGGTTTAAAAAACCGTTCGGAAACTTTTGTCTCCTCTCTGTATAAGACACCAATCATACAGTAGACACAAACATGATCAACAACAATAACAACAACACTCCAATCCAAGAAAGCCTAACAGAAATTCAAGAACATCTAAAAAAAGCATAAAACACATCACATACAACAGTACATCTACAACACAATCCCACACTACAAAGGAACAAATACAATAACACACAAATACAAAACCAGAGACACAGCCATGAAAAGTCTGGAAAATAGCAACATACAACATTAGAGGATTCAATGACTTTACCAAAAGAGCAATATGACTAATATATTGCAAAGAGAAGAAAATAGACATTGCAATTATCACAGAAACACAAGTTACATCAGATATATCCAAACACTGGAAATTGTAAGGTTATCACACCACATGAAGCAATAGGAAAAAAGGTGGAGGAATCATGATTATGATCAAAGAAGACATCGCAAACCACATCGGCAATATTGACACATATCAAGGAAGAAATATATGCATAAATCTCAACTACAAAAACCACAAACATATCAGCATAATTGAAGTATATATATCAAGTAAGGGCAATCCAGAACACCACTTGGTAACAAAATGGATTCAAGACAAAATCTGGACCAGACATCATAAAAACTGGCACATAATTACTACAGGAGACTTCAATATTCTATATAATCCAAAAATTGACAAAAGACCTGCAAGCAATAGCCAAAGACCAACAGCCCATATATTCCAGAACCTTATTCAACTAGATCATATTGACACTTTCTGAGAAACATGGCCAAACAGAACCCGGTTCACTTGGACAAACATGCACACCACACAATCTTGAATCAACTATATCTGGATATCATCCAACCATAGCTGGAATCTGATTAATGCAAACATAGAATCCTCAAACATGCTAACCAATAGCGACCAAGACATCACCACATACAGTATTGAAATAACAGAAATCATATCATAACAACAGAAGCTCAAAACTTCTAAACATAGCAATATTTTTAACACAAAGAATACCAATAGCAAACAATGGGAAAAATACAAACAACAGATAGAAAACATTATTATGGAACAAAATCAAAAAAATAATATGAAGGGATATATGGTCAATAAGACCTGGAATCTTATATAGGATGCTATATGTAAGGCAGCACATTAAATCATCAAGAAGAGAAAAAAACATCGAAAACGTACAAACCTAAATCCTTACCATAAACACAATATGTATATACAAATTATAGAACTCAGAAAGCTTAACACTTGGACCAGAAAATTCTTTATTCTAAATCAACAGATGAGCAACATCCAAAACAATATTACAAATATAATAGGAAAAATCAATGCATCAGAACAACACATTGGAACACCACCCTGGAAAGAAACAGACCCACAATCAGAAAGAATCAAAGGGTAAATAAAAGAGATTAAACAAACATACAACATTATCAGAAAAGTGTTAAAGGAAAAAGATTGCCACATTACAAATGAACAAATTAAAAAATATATCGAAAATCGAATTACGAATTTCTTAGATAACAAACAAAAAATAATAAATTCTATTTTAGGCAGAACCCCAAACCATATCACAATAAACAAAATCATTATCAAAAAGTCAAAACTCACGGTTATCACAAATCCAAGAGAAATCATCAACCTTGTGGAACAATATTTCCAACAAAGCGAGGCAACAATGGAAAGTACAAGACAGCCAGAATAGAGAACATGGGAACAGAAATATAGACCAAAAACAGAAATTACAGAAAGTTGATACAAACAAGCAAATTTCATTATCGAACCACTTGAAGTTCACATCACAATAAAGAAAATGTCTAACGACTTAGCACCAGGAAAATCAGGGATTAACTATCCCATGCTTAAGAACCTAGGAAAACAAGCACTTCTTTGAATTATACAACTTTTCAATAAAATAATGCTCACAGGTGAAATATCAAAAAAATGGCAAGAAAACATCATACTGTATATCCTATCCTCCAAAAAATTGACTGGCAACATCAGCTCAACTTTACCAGACCAATCACATTGTTGGAAACAATTAAAAAAGTGTTCACAAAAATTATTAACAATAGACTCGCACATATTTTTACGAAACACCAGATACTCTCAAACCAAAACTGGGCAGGACTTCCAGAGGAAGGCACATGAACTGATAAGTATAATAAACAATGTGCTAGAAGAAGCCAGAGAAGAGAAGAAAAAATGCTGGCTTCTAAGCCAAGACATCAGTAAAGCTTATGACTCAATACAACATGATCTTCTTGAAAAAGTACTCAAGAGAATTAAAATACCCAGGAATATCATTAACATTATCATGAATCTGATGGAAAACCGGAAAAACCAAGTCATCACATGCCATGGGTTAACCAATTCCTTCACATCAACTATGGAAATTGATCAAGAGAACACATTATCCTCTCTTCTTTGGAGAATATACTACGATCCTCTGATCTGCAAAATAGAAGCATTAAAACTTGGTTACAAATTTGAAACCAAACACCAAGCAAAAAACAATATAGATGGATCTCAACTATCAACAAAGTAACATCAATTACATACATGGATGATACATGCTGAATCACAAACTATCGAAGAAATATGCAAAAAATTGTTCAAACAGTAGAAAGTTTTGCAAAGATTGCCAGCTTGACAATAAACCCAAAGAAAGTGGCACTTATTATTATCAACTCAACTAAAAATAAAGCAATCAAAATGGAGAGATTCAAGATTCAATCTAAAATGAAACAAGAAGTCATTAGAATTCTTGGAGTATAGATTATAGCCACAGGAAACAAATTTTATCAAATAGATCTCATTAGGCACAAGTACAAATCACAACACAAATACTCACCAGAAGCCAAATCATAGATAAACAACACAGATATATTATCAATCATGTTCTTTTTTTCAGCAGCTAAGTATTTGCTACAAAATATCATCCTCTTAGAACAAAACTGCAAGAAACTAGACTATATGATAAGAGCAACATTCAAATACAAAAACAAGCTCCAAATTATAGCCATAAACAATGAAATATACACAAACTTTGGATACAAAGTATTCAACATGCAAGATAGACAAGTTCAACTGCATACAAAACGAATATTCAAAGAATTAAACAAAACAAATATATGTGGAATGATTGCAAAAGGAAGACTACAACAAGCCCAAAACCTAGCCTGGACCACCAAGAACATCCTAATCTACCCGGAGGAAACATCCAATACCAACAAAAATCTTATCAGTCAATGCCTATATCTTCTCAACAAACAAAAGATCAAAGTCACAAAAAATAACATATCCAGCCTAATCAAAACCATTAGGGTAGCCAACTTTATTCAATCCAAGATATAATGGAAAAGAATGGTTCAATAAAAACAGATGGAAGCTCAAAAAACATAACGTTATGTTCATTAAACAATTAACAAATGGTTTTCAAACACATATGCTAAAATGGTAACAAATCAAAGCAATCATGGAAAACAAACCAACAGGCAAATAACCACAATAGTTCTCAAAAATAAGAACTAAATGCTGTATGCCCAATCTCACAACAAATAAACATATAATTCAGCTTCCAGGACTAATACAACCAAATCCAATACAACAATTAGACATAGCAAATAGCCAGAATGTCAAGCATGACAAATATACAGTATTGCATACATAATTGACTAGAAAGAATATATTGGCAAAAGAAATCTCTGTCACAAATTAAGAGGGAAACAAGTACAAGTTCAACATATGACCAGAATCACAAACGACTCTTCACTTCAAAAGTGCCCAGGTTGCAAGTTCAAAGAAACAGAGGGAATGGGATGTATAAAGATGATTAAACTCGATATATTCTTTAAGGTTCCGGTTATACATGTGGTGTAAATTATTTTACAGTTGACTCAATTGCCAAAATCCTCAAAAATAATTGCGTCTGACTCAATTATTTTATATGTTTTAATAGTGACTCAATTAATTGTGTCAAATAATTGCGTCAATTGCGTCAAGGATCTACCAATTTCTACCACATGTATAGTTCCGGTTATCAAAACAAAACATAGCTCAAAGATACATGGAAAAATTATTGGTCACATGGAAAGAATACAAACTTTTCCATCGATACTTCAGCATAACCTTCAACAAACACAAGATATATATAAAAATATAACTACGGTAAAGACAAAGCCCAAGTAGCAAGAAGGTAGAATGCAAGAAGAAAATCAAAAACAGCTTAAGTTTGGGGAAAAAGCTAAAGAAGAGATCAACAAGATCACAAATTATATAAGTAAATGGAACAACATTAAAGCATATACTGATAGTTCAGTAGAGGACATTGATACATATAAATATAAAATAGAAATAGGCTGGACTATCCAGAATACAGAAACAAATAAACACAAGGAGTTCAAAACAAACACAAAAAATTTTCCATTCTCAACCAGAGTAGAACTTATTGCCATCCTTAGTCTCATTTCAAGCATTTCACAAGAAACAAACATCACAATATATATAGACAATCAAATGGCAATTCAAAATATCGGAAAAAAGAATAGTAGCAGTAAAAAGTTTATACACAATATAAATTGGATAACAATAGATCATATTTAAACAATTATTCAAAACAGAAAAGAAAAAACAAAGATAGTTTAATAGTTAGACAAATCTTTTATATAATGATATATAGTTCTAAGTAACTAATAAAAGTCTTGCATGTAATGCACTTTGCCTAAAAAAAAAAAGAAAAGAAAAACAAAGATAGTTAAAGTCAAAGCATACTCAGGGATTCCAAGAAATAAAAAAGCTGAACAACTTGCAAAAGAAGGAATGCAACTTTCCCAAGAACATTAAATTACAATTCTTCCAAACAGTAGCAACCACTGATATTATTTATTCTGGGACAATATAGTCTTAGACACAAACATAAACGAATTCATCAAAAAACAGAATAGTACAAAATGGACTGCAAAGTGGCTTATACAAAACAGACATATGACATGAATTGCAAGCAGACAAGAGACCCGAATAGACTGGAAAGCATCTTGGAAATTCCAACAACCCACAAAAATCTCCAGTATAGTAACAAGCAAACAAGATCACAAAAGTTGAAACTTCTGATATAAGTTGCTAAATAAGGAATTTCCAACATTTAGTAAATTGAAAAAAAGGAAACCAGAACTATACAATATAGCAAAATGCATAATATGCGGGGAAGAAGAAACTTTACAACATTAATTAATATACATTGGGAGAGTACAATAGTGCTAGAATATACCAAAGCAATAAAGAAAGAAATCAGTTGCAGAAATATAGGAAATCGACAACTTCCAAAATGAAAAATATCAATATTCCTAATATAGAATTTATGAGAATATCAATAACAAAAGCAATATTTACAGACCTACCTGGTCATAGTCCAGTGGGCTAAGGCAGGGTAGGGCTAACCTATGACCTACAGTTCAACTCCAGCTGAGGGATAATTCATATCTCAACTAGCCTCTGTGACTCATAATAGAGAGCGATTTGGATTGTTCCGATGATCAAGGAGCCTTATGGGTAGACTACATCCCATAGATCGAAAGATAGATGATCTGATTGGTAAACTTTTTGATCAAGTATTGCCTGGGAAATACCTTCACAAGGGGGAAGAAGTTTCATAGGATCTTTCTGGTAGCAAAAAGAAAGGTACAGATGGCTAATACCATTAGTCACACAACTATCAGTAAGAGTTGCACATGTCCAATGGTAGCAAGGATCTGGTCGGGGCTGCAGGAGGTTGCATGTATCATGGGATGTTTTATCCTAAGGGGTACAGTAGCAATAATTGATTGCATAATCCTCATAAAACGTAACCCCCCACATGTGTTGCTAGGTTAGATTAGGAAGGGTGAGGCTGGATCCGATCCCCAGACGAGTTTGATGTACTGGTGTACCCTTATTCCGCCAATGATATCTCACTGCCTAAAATCCTAGTAAGTCTTGGCTAAACTGAATGGTTGTAAAAGGTGGCAAACTTAACCTGGATGGGAAACCTGTGGGTGGATTCTAGCTTATACAGGTATTAGGACGGCCCACTAATACAGGCTAGAGTAAAGTCTCACTTAGCAGATTAAAAAAAAAAAAAATAAAATAAAAAGCAATATTTACAAAAAAAACACTAAAATACATCCATGGAAGAGTAGGATCACAAATTAAAAAGCATGTGAAGCAATCACAAAACACATGGAAAATCATATATCCAAGCTTTGGCAAGAAAGATGCAAAAGAACAATCGAATAGGAAAAAGAATAAGAAATTACAAGAGAAATAAAAAGGAAAAAAAGAACAACCAATAGCATAGCAACCAACAACGCAAATCAGGATACAGAAAAAGAAAAAAGAAAAAAGAAACAAAGAAAAAGAAGGGAGAATTGGGAAAAGAAAATGATGAAATGGTACATTGAGTACAAATGGAATGCAAAATATAATAACTTTTCAAACATTTTATTTACTAACACTAATGGAGTCTTGGTATAGCATTAGTCCTAATCAATTTTCCATAGAAAACTTTATTGAATAAATTAGATAGCTCAAAGCTGACATTTGGGAAACCCAATATAGTCCAATATATAAACAATAGAATTGAAGTTAAAACATATATAGGAATTTTTCTATAATAAATGAAAACATCAATATTAATAAAATATATTAGGCAAGGCCTGGCTAGTGTTAAAAAAAAATAATAATAATAATATTTATTATTTATAAAAAACAAAATGATCTTATATATAAAATAAGATTACTTATTGAATCTTAATTATTAATTAAGATTATAAAAATTAATATACAGTATTTAAAATATTAAAAATAATGATTAACTATTTAAAATTATAAATTATCATATAATATATAACTTAATTTAAAATTTTTAGAATTTTTTATTTTATTTTTTGAAAAGATTTTTTATTTTATTTATTTTATTATTTATTTATTATTTTTTTAAATTTGTAATCAGACTGATGTTGTTTTATTTATTAAATTATAGAACTATTACAAATATAAGAATACATATAAAGTATAAAGTTTTTTGATTCAAAAGTTTTTTTTCAGGTAAAGAGTACTAGTATTGCATATATTTTTATTGATTATTTATATTCAATTACATGAGTACAAGATCCATTTAAGTTAATCTACTCTTCCATCTATAGCTTTACCCAGTTATATCAATTTTGGTCATTGTGGAAATAGATCAATACACCAGATAAAATCTTTAGAGAATAAAAATTTTATCACTAGTTTTAAACTATTTAATCTAATCTAAATCCTGACAATTGTTATTTAAAGCATATACCTTTTAGAATTAATTAAAACATCTGAATAATCCATTTAATACTTTTCACCTGGACCCTTAGAGAAGGCATTATACTCTTTGTTACTATCTGTGACTTCAGATTTCCCTTTTTATTAGGTTCTCTTCTTTTAAGCAAGTATTAGATTGAAATAGCTCCAGGCTAGAGTGTTCTTTGTATTATAGAATCTGTTATGCCAAGAAGAGTTATGGACTTATATCAGAGTTAGATCAAAAGTCTTTTCTTGTATAATCTTTCTTATTTTAACTTGTTTTTAACTCATGATTATTAGAAAGATCAAAGGTTTCATCTTTATACAATTTAATTAAATTTGATTTGGATCCAAATATTTGGAGTATGATATTTATGGAAAAACTGATAAATCCACAATTGAAGAATAATTTTATATATTTTGTCTTCTGTGAATATTAAACTAGAAATATGTATTTGGAGATCAGAAAATACTATTCACTATAATGTTGACCTACTGGTCTAAAAGTTTTATTTTTTTAAGAAGATTTTTTGATTTTTAATTAATTAATTAATAGAATTAAATTAATAAAATAAATATTTATTATGTTATCAAATTTACTTATATATATAGTATATACAATATATATATATACAGTCCTCCCAATAAATAAAGGATTGCTTAAGAATTATTATAATTAAACAGAAATAATTGTCATATATTAAACTTTTTATTTTACTAATAAAAATAACTTT
>CAJVPV010002164.1:0-13702 GCA_910591835.1 Acaulospora morrowiae
ATTACAATAAAAATATCTGTTTGCTCTTTACTTGCGGTAAACCATTAATGCCGTGTCGATCAACAACAGTTACAGTGTTACAAAAGAGGAACAACACGGAAACCTCCCCAACATTAAACCCAAATCAAGTCATTATATCAACGGCTGACATGAGTATGTTCACATCTTCGCATGCAAAAAAACCTTACCCATCGAACCCAATCGTAGGGTAGATATTCGTACATCAAAGAAGAACAAGAAATTAAAAAATTTATTGCCATTGAGTACAACACCTGTTCGACATAAGAACCTTCAATATTGCATTTCGATCTTGCAAAAAGGTTATGATTGAGGTGATTTAGTAAAAGCATTGGAATTTTGGGCTGACGAAGAGAGCTTGAACGATAATGATCAACAAAGTCCATTGTCCGTAGATTTATTTTTTGGAGAAGGAAATATTAATTGTAAAAGGTGATTCACAATATTCTCCTTTTATCACTTGTATTTTATATAAAATTTTTCTCATTATATTTATTTTTTGATATATATTTTGAAGTTTTATCGCACAATTCCTCAGAGCAGTCTATTGGTTTGGGTGGCCTAGAAGTTAATCCAAGTTTGCCACTGGAATTATGGTCAAATAATTTTTCTAGTTTAGTTAGATTCTGTGAAGAAAACACAAGATTGGATACTTTTTGCACTTAGTCCCTTAGGTACGCAGATGGCTTTGATTAACCAAATTATTTTATACTCGTTTATAATATTAAAAAAATAATATTTAGCCGGACGAGATGTATGGCATGCCTGCAAGCGTTGGTTAGCATGTGGGGAGATATATCAGGTTATCGACATCTACATAAAGCTGAGATGTATCGATAAGTGAAAGATTCAAATTCACGATTAAGCGAAAACCCAATTTATCAATTTTTATTTATACAGTGAGGCTATTGCACTCACAAAGCTGTGATTTATTCCTGAAGACCCAGTAGTATCGGAGTTGTGTTTTTCTTGGGCTATTCGACTTGAGAAAGAAGAGGCTTCTATATGGTAAATTGATATAAAATTTAATTCATACTTAAATAAATTTTTTACTAACAAATGTAAAATTTAATAAATTGTTTAATCGTAATTAAGAACTAATTATGATGTCAAAGATATCTGTAGGAAAAATAAACTGGGAAGCGATTAATAATAGGGGGGATTAGATAAGCAGGAAAAGGATATTAGCATACAAGCAAAAATAGTCATGTAAATACAATTTAATTATTTTGAAGTATTGCGCCACCAAGAATTTAATTATTTTCTGATGCTTTTTAATTAGTCGAAAATCCATTGCTTCATTTTATTATAATAAAAAATTTTTATAATAATACAGTATAATTTTTCAACAATAAAAAAAAAATATTTAAAATTAGATAAAAAAATTATTTTTTATTTTTTTTAAATTGAAAAAAAATTATATTTCTAAATTGCAATATATATATATACTGTATATATTCTAAATAATCAAGAATTTGATCGGGAAGTGATCTTACTTCATGTACAAGATTACTTTGCTCTTCAAAGTTTTGAATTATAGACCAGCCGCACTGACACTTTTTGAATTATTTGAATGCATGTGTAATTTAATTAACAATAAACGAAATTATGAAAATTATGAATGGGAAAAAAATAGTGTAGATAATTAGGAAATAAATGTTTGCGAAAAAAATTGATTGACAACCAATCAAATTTTATCACATATAACCCGAATCTGACCTGAACCTGACCCGATGATCTTCAGGTTAGGTTCGGGTTGATGATCGACCTGATCCAAACCCGAAAATTATCAAATGGGTCATATCGGGTCAAACCCGAACCCGACCTGAACTGACCCATTCGGAACACTATTCACTACCAAATGTCGTGGGTTCTCCGGCAAGCCCACACTACTGGTCGTTACTGCTTCCGGTTCACAATAAGGTAAGTTTCTAACTCTTAAGACGTGTTTCCGATTTGGGCATTCTCTCACTTTAATTTCTCTACCAACTAGCCTAGAACCCTTCCAATGCCAATTCCCTTAGGAAAACCTCGATTCTCTTTTGTAGTCGTGTAGCCCAAGTTACAAGTCTTACTTTGGCACACTAAACACAAGTTAAGAGTTTATCCGTCAAATATTTATTGTTTATTCTTTAGGCACTACTAACTCTAAACTAAACTTTAATTATTTACATGCGCATGTATTTATACATGCGCCTATTATTTACATGTTTACATCTGTTTACTATTCTACTCTACTCTAGAAATTCCCGCCACTAAACTTTCCCACATCAATTTTCCCACCTTAATTTCTCCATAATCCATGAAAACAGGATGACGTAACGTGATATCGCATTACATGTCTGTGCCGGTTTTACCCATAACAACATGAATGATTTAAATATCCTAGCAATATCCAAAGAGAAACTATGAAACAATTTAAATATAGCAATCAAAATTTTTTTAAATCAATGACATACAAACAAATGTCTCTAAAACAAATTAATTATTATTTATCTAACAAAACAATAGAACAAAATAACTCGACTATTCTTTTATCTTTCAAAAATAAATCCATTTGTATTTTAGGTATCTGGATCTTAGAAAAATCAATACCAACACCCAACCAGGACAAAATCTTAAATGACACAGTTACAATCACTAAAGTACTTAAATTTAAATATATTATTGACCCAATAACCTCTTACATACAGTATATAACAAAGTACTTATTTCCTGCATAGAATTCCAATTACAAATCACATTTCTTATAGAAAACATGACCAGAACAATCCAAAGAAAAATAGACTCAATAATCAAACACAAATTCAATACCAAAAAAACACTTCCAATTCTGCTTCTATAGCACCAATATTTATTCAAGATCTACAATCCAAAATACTTACAGTATGTCATAGAAAAATGGTAAAAAAAATCGATGACACAGATCTATTTATCGCATTGGTATCACATAACTAGGTATCGCCACATTACAGTACCAAGAAAACCGCGCAAGTCGAATACTTCAATAGACCTAAAAAAAAGTAATACAGTAAATAACAATAATAAAAACAGTAGTTTGTTTATTAAATTTTCGGGTTTATCCGATAATCAAAAAACCTATCAAATAAACTTCCGACTTGGAAATACCACTAACCACTTCCGGCTGATTTTGGGGTACTACTTTACATGAGACTACACATTAAGATACACATTAAATTGCTACTGTATTGCGAAATTTGATGTATTAATTATACTATGTAATGAGGTAACTGTGTACATACGGTAAACATATGTTATATAATATAACACAAAAAGTTTTTGCGACTTGATATCTTAAAGCGAACCACCTGGTCTTCGATTATAAAAAAACAGGTAATAAATTATATACGATATAAGCTTAAAAGCCTCTGGTATTAATATACAGTATACATTGCCTAGGTGTAAATAATGTTCATAATATAAAACGCTTATACGGCATGTCTAATATTACTTTAATTCATGAATAGCCTATATTAAACATCTGAAGGTCACATTAGCTGATTTTCGTAAGGGAATTGAAAATCCGTGGTAGAAGAAAATGCGTGAATGAGAAAAAAAAACAATTCTAGGAAAGTCCTAGATAAAGTAAAAAGATTTTAGGAATAAATAATAACATTACTAAATATATCGTGGTTTTTTTTTATAAGGAATACAAAGAAGTCATCTTTCGGTGCATGCCGACATTTTTTATTAAATCAACCAGAAAGTCCATTCTTTGTTATATGACAGTCCGTATAAACTTTCGAATGTGGACCTCTTCTCGAAGGTCTAAATTAGTACATAAGTATATTAGATTCACCGTGCATTAGATTTATGATTATTTTCAAGAATTATCGCTGCATATTCTTGCGTCTGTGATTGCATTTCCTTGCGTCTGTGATTGCATTTCCTTGTGTCTGTGATTGCATTTCCTTGTGTCCATTGTTGCATTTCCTTGCGTCCACGATTGCATTTTATTATTAATTAAACCTTACTGGGAATCCCCAAAAAATCAGGAAACAATGAATTATGGAGGTTGATTTCAATAATGCCCAAAATAACGGAAAAAAATAATTATTTGGTTAAAATCTATTATTAATGTTGTCATCTAACAAATTATGAGTCATTATGCAGGCGCATGATTTCTATTGTGCAATCTTAAATCACGTGAATAATAATCAATATGGTAAGAAAAAAATTCCTATGACCATTGAGGAAAATGCAATAAGTTACCATATACACAAACAAAAGAAAATCCAAACGGCAACTGAAAGAAATGTGAAAAATGGTGTTACCTAAAATTCTTAGAAAAATGGTCCCGATTTTAATCCCTCTAGTTCTTTTTTTTTTTGTTAACCGAATCTGTCAATTCTAATACCTTGTGTTTGTTGTACCAGAGATTTTTGTTGTTCGATGTGGCTTAAATACTTAACTAGCGACATTGCCTGATAGGGAAATTTTATGACAAAAAATAAACAATAAAATTAATATTCGAAAGTGAAAGAAAAAAAAATGATGATGATACTGTGTATCAAATACACAATACGTTAATACAAAATATAACGTGTAATCAATTATTAAATATTTTGACCAATAAAATGAAATACAATTTATTGATAGTACAGTATAAAAAATAAATTAAATTACTGTAATTTCTGTAATAAAAAAAACTGGTGCATTTCAAATGAATGAAACCTATTCCATTTATAGATGTCATAAATATAATTTAATAATAACAATAATATACTGTATATGTATTCATGAAATGATTATATGATTATTCAAGAAAGCGAATATCTTTGGTCAAACCAATAGACTAAAACTCATATTTTATCGTGTTTTTGACATCAAATTATTTGTTGCACCGAGGCCATTAAAATTTTTTATTTTGTATCGCAAATCAGTAACATGAGCCAGAATTCATGGTCTTTAACACTGAATAATATTAGTTACATTCATATTGACATCGTATTTATTATACAACTCTTAGTAATGTCATAATAACAGTAAATTCTATAAAATGTCTTTCGTGAAAATAATTTGATATCTTAAAAGGATTCTATAAAAGTCTTAGAAATTTCTATAATAAAGTACAGTAATTTAGTCTATTTAATCTATTGCCTATTATACAACATACAGTATATAAACTTCGAAAATTGTCAATTCAACTATCGACATTTAGATTAAAAAGTAAATGTCTTTTTCATCTAGGGAAAATTTATTTTGGACATCGATCTCAGAAATTTTAAATTCGGTTGAGTTTTCTTGGGTTGACTCTTGTACGTAGACGGAGTCTGCAGCCGGGATAGAAGAGATATAAGTTATAATTAGAAGGATAATGACAAATGATATTCTGCAATACATATTAGATTTGGATCCGTGTTATATACTGTATATTTAAATAAGCTCATTTTATCTACATACCATTATAGGGATCTTGATTTTTAAAGCGGATAATAGAGTCATCTGCATATTCGGAATTTAAATTTTGACAGCAACTGAAATCTGGAAGTTATCGATTAATCCAAATAAGAAAGTGTTGGTTTCTATGATACAAATCGTCTTTTCAATGTACTCAATCATTTAACATGAATTTTGGTACACTTACCAGCACAAGGTATTAATGATAAACCCATCAATTTATCAATATCAGATTCCATATAGTTATTGAAATCACTTTCAATATAGTCATTAATACCATAATACATATGGTTGGAAATGTCATAATAACTCATATAGTTGGTTTCGTGATCTTCGTGTAAAGTATATGGTGCATTATTTTTCTCTTCATTAACAGGTGAATGTAAGAATTTCTCTGGTTGATCTGTGTGAGGATTGAAATTAGTGAAAATGATTAAATGAGAAATATAATCGTGCTCTGTAATTAACTAGATTTACTATTAGACATACGATTGTAACGAATTAAGTCAGTAATGTGTTTGTTTTCCCTATTTCCATGCATAATTTCAAAGATGCCCGAATGGTATTCTGGATTTTGTGTTGCCATCAGCATTTCCGAATTTTCTATTTGCTGATCTTCGTAAGAGGATTGAAAATTAGTCGTCGTGGTAGAAGATAATTCTAAACAGGTTTCTATATATAAATTTTAATGAGATTAATTGGTAACTATACGCGGCAAATGATTCTATTAAATTAATACCATGCTTATTCCAAATTTTTTTGCAATTATTCTTGTAAGGAATGCACGAAAGTCCCTTTTTAATGCATCGCTGACACTTCGTGTTAATACAACCAGAGCATCTTTTTTTCGCCTTACGACAGTTGGTACATGCTTTCGAATATGGACCTCTTAAACATCTAGATTATTTGGTACGAGATGATTAAAGAAGATAATTTATATGCAAAACACAATATTTATGAGTCTTGTAAGAAATTACCGAGACATTTTTGAGTGAATAAATATCAATTATAATTCACAGCTTTCACAAATTCCACCAAAAGCTTGCTCTATTTATGCAATTTCTTATACTAGAAGGTTGTCGGAAATTTGAATTGTGACACAGAATTCTGAAAATCTGATCCGCGAAAACAAACAGTCGATCAGCAAATAGAATAAAGTAATCAGGGAACCCTAAAGTTTCAGCCCTCAGAAAGTTAAATTGCGCGCGCTGCGAAGCAGTTGCCTTGCGCGAGGCCAAGGCTCACATATATAGAACATATATTAACTAAAACGTTAAGTTTGAATGATTAATCACAGGTTGGTACTCTTGACCGAATCAGCAGCATTATAATCACATCATAAAAAGGCTTGCATTTCATATTAGTTTGCCGTAAATAGAAAATGAATGACAGTTAAAAAGATCCGGATAAAACCGGAATATTCTCTAATGTGAACCGTGAACAAATGTTTCAGCAGATTGGTGGATGAACGTTAGGAAATCGAATCCCTACTATTTTGGGGTTGCATTTCCGATTTGAACGAAATCGGCGTAATTTTTTCCGTAAACCCTTGGCATTTATAGATAGACTCCATATGGTATATCTGTATATATACAGTGATGATTATAATTTTTTAGGAACACCTTACACGCGATTTTAACCACATGCCGCAGGCCACGTTCGCATATATAGAACCCCAATTTGTGGAAACAAACTTTGCGTATTACAGAGAAGATAAGTTGCATTTCGACATCAATCATCCAAGAAACAACAGAGGGAGGTAATTTTACAATTATAAGACAAGTATACAAGACGCATTGAAAATTCAATGAAATCAATATTAGTCACTCTACAATATGTTAAATATCAAAGGATTATTTACAGGAGATAATTTATGACAAAAAATCGGGTGCAGAAAGATCAAAAAATATTAATAACAATACTTCAAAGATTATTAGTCAGCATCTCCAGCGAAATACAATAGTTTCTACTATTTGGATTTTCAGAAAATTATCAGAGTATTGTATTAAAATTTCTAGACACATTGTTAGAAAATATTTTATTAACCTAAATTATAAAATCTTCCTTTCACTTGTAGTGCCTATGTTGTTAATACCAAAGTAAAAAAAAAAAGTTTATAGGTAAAGAAATGCCTTTAAAATGATTGATTTAATACCTTTCTTTGAACAGAATATTGGTTTAACTGTTCCAGAATATAATTACATAATAAAGTAAGCATTATAAATTAATAGAAAATATTTTTAAAAATAGGCATAAAATTTATTTACATAATTTATAAAAAACAAATATTTAATGATTTTTTGATAAAATGAATGCTCATTTTATATATTCAAAATTGGTAAAGAATAACTTCTAAGATTAAAACTTTATAGAAAACAGGTACCAACTTTAACAGATCGATATTTTATATATTAAAAATTGGTAAAAAATAACTTTCCAAGATCAAAACTTTATAGAAAACAGGTACCAACTTTAACAAAACGATACTTTAAATAGACAAATAATAAAGGAAAGAGTTTTTTTAAAAAAAACAAAGTATACTTACAGTATCAAATTAATTATTTAATAATTCTATTTTTAATCTAATCAAAAATGCGTAAAGATTAATTTCAAAAATATAAAAGAAAAAAATATATCAACTTATTCATAGCAAGTAATTAAACTAGCCTGCAATATTACCAACAATGTTTTCTTTATATATACTATATTCAAGTTACATTAAACATCTTTACAAACTAAAATTTTATAAATTAATAGTAACTTATCTACTATATTAACTATTACTATCCTAAATACACTTAATGTAATTTGGATTGATTCTAGTACTGAATGGTTAACATCCTTCCAGAGCTAATATAAGGACTTGTAACTTGAGTAAATTGCTATTAGAATTGAATTGTAAGTCTATTGCTTCTATAATTAGATTTAACAGACTTGTATCATATAACAGATGTTGATGTGTAAAGATTTTGTTAGTGTTTATACTTTTTGATATATGGAATAATTGTTTCACATAATCTCTGATACTATTAATATATTGGCTATTGCTGATATTAATATTAATATTAGCAAATATAGAAATAACAAAGTTTTGTTTGTTAATTTGACTTAACCAATAAAATATATATTTATATTTATATTTATTATTATATATACTAGTTTGTCCAAGCAAGATTTTCTTTCAAGATTTAATTTTATATATTGCTTGCTATATTTAATAATTTTTAATGCTTTTTTATTTATAAGTTTGACTATTTTGGACTTTAACTTGATTTTGATTTTTTATATGCCATAATATTTTTGTAACATTCAAAAGTATGGTTTTAAGTTTCTATTATTGTAAAAATTTTAAGGCAAAGATTGTTTTTATATGTGTTTAGATATCTATTGTACAGAAACTATCTTATAATTAAAGTTTTACTCAATAGTTTTGCTTGGAATATCAATAGTTTATTTATTTTTTTGATGAAAAGTTTGTTTGCCCTGATAAGAAATTGGAGCATAGATACTTTTAGATTAATGCTTTATTTATTTTTTATTAATAAGCTATATATAATGTTAATAAATCTTAAAATATATTGAATTTTCTTAATTCAGATTATAGAACTATAATTTTACTTGTTTTGATTTTTAAATCTATAATATAATTGTTTTGCTTTAGAATATTATTGAGTTCTATAATTGCATTATTATTCTAAAGTTTAAGGTAGTTATATGCTTTTTCAATCTTAGTTTAATATTTTTAAGCTTGTAGAGTATATTGATATTTTCAATTAGAAAGTTATATGGAATTTTAACCTTTTGATTAAAATAGCTTAAAATGTTGAAATTAATTTATAAAACTAATTGTTAGTAGATATTAAAATTTTAATTATCTCTAAAAGTATATTGATTAACTAAAAATTTTTAAAGTAAAAAGTCATGTTGATATTATTATCTTATATTGTATTAGTTCTTATTTTGTTATTAAAATAAAATATAAAAAAAGCAATAACTTATTTAATATTTTTTACTATATTAAAATTTAATTATATTAATAATTTTTTGTATTCTAAAAAACTAATTTCTATAAATAAATTGTATTTGAAAAATTTTTACTTTATAATTATATTCAAATTTTCTCAAAAGTATTATTTAGGCAATTTTTATTATTTACTTTATATAACTAGAGAAATATTGCTTTCATAATTAGCATAATAATTTGAAACTTGTTAATATAAAAATAATAGAATTGTTTATACTTAACCTATAATAACCTCCTTTAATTAACAGTTATATATTGCCACAGTTAATTTTTTTTTTGATAAAGTTTATTTAATTATTGAATATATAAGTTCAAAATCTGATTTTTATATTTGAAATTAAGAATTCTAACAATTTAATTTAATTAAATTTTTAATTCTTATATTTATATTAAATTTAGTATATGATTTATAATCTATCATCATTTTTAATAATGTTTTACCTTATGCAAGTTTATATAAATATATTTGATTCCAATTTTTAAAACCATATTTGAAATATACAATATAGTTTTCTTGAAATTGAACAAGATATCAATATTGATGAATCAGATAAAAATAGCTTTTTGATATTGAATAGAAATATATATTGAATTTATATTATATTAATCATCTATATAATTAAAACACTAGTGGATTATTTAAAAACTTTATGTTTTCTCTATATAAGTCAAGAGATATCAAATTTTTCTTACTCTTCTATTAAGATAATTTTTAGGTTGCTTACTGTTCTTGAAAAGTTTTTATATTATTGCACATTGTTTTTTAATAGCTTTCAAATATTCTCTATCAAATTTAGGTTAGATAAGTTCACTGGTCAATCAATTATTTCAAATAATTTCAGAAATAGAACCAAATATTTATAGCTAAATACATAGTATCCAAAATCCAATGATAATTTACTTGATGCTATAAATTATTGTTTTTAAAAAAAAATAAAGTTCTAAAAATTAATTACCCTTGAAATAATTAAATAAACAATTTGTTAAATAAATATTAATTTAATGTTTTTTGTAAAAAGCTACTGTCAAAGTAATTCATATATCAAAAAACTTTTTAAAATAACATATTAAATAGAAGCAAATAGTATAGCTGGCTTGAAGAAAGTTGATCTTTAATTTTATAACTTAATAGATTTTGTATTGTTGAGTTTAATAATAAGAAATTTTAATATATAAAATCTTATTTGTCTATAATATTAATAAAATTAAACTCAACTTGCAACTACTGTATATGATTTTATTTAAAATTGTTTTTTCTATTTTAAATTTTTGTTTTATTATATTATTAGTATTGGCTTGAAGATTTTATAGCTAGAGTTTAGAAAAGAAACTTGACAAAAAAGTATAGTTGAAATTGTTGAAAAAAAATCAGTCCAATATTTATTTGATTATAGGATTATTATATTTTTATTTAAGTATGCTTTGATAATTTGACTGAAATTTTTAATTGTTATTTAATAATTGCTTTTATACTTTAACTCATCTTCTATTACTTTAATACTTTTTATTTTAAAACATATCTAATTATACTTTTTATCTCAAAACATATCTAATTATATACAACTTTTGAAAAGTAATTAATCTTGACTTTAAATTAACATATATAATAATTTTACATCAAATATTATATTTTCCAAATTATTACACTTTTATATTTTTTTATATAAAATAATCTTGTTTCTTATTTATATAATTTATTTTATCTTTATATATAAATAGCTTCTTTATAGATTAAGCAATTTGTTATACAAACAAAAGCTGCAAGTGATGACAACAAATATAGTATTTTCTCCAAGGTCTTAAGTAAAAAGTATTGAATAGATTATTTGATTGTTCTAATCAACTCTGAAAAGTATATGCTTACAATAATCTAGATGAACTAACAGGTTTAGATGAATTTAAACTGGTGGTAGGACTTTCCACCTCCTAAAAATAGTCATATATAGTATAAGTTTGTATAGCTGGGTTAGCAATAGATTAGGTTAGCTATTACTAGTAATAGTCAATAAGCAGTATTAATTCTAGTTATATAAAAAACATAAATGATATACAAATAGTATAAAATAACTTTATACTTAGAAGACATTTGATGTATAGCTTAGATATTAAGTATCAATAAAAGATATACTTTGTTGCATAATTTGTCTCTTTAAAAATAAAAAAATAAATAGCTTCTTTATAATAATAATGCCCTATAAGTTATTAGAAGAAGATTTAATATTTAAATTTATCTGATTACAAAAATTTATTATTTTCATTATTGGCTAACCAGCTTTCAACTTATATTATATTCAATTGATTGAAAAAAAAAATAAAAAAATAATCTCTAAATATAATTAGGCTATATAAAGATAAAACTTTTAATCTTCTTGATAATTATAAATTGAAAATAGATTAAAATAAGAAAAATTATATAAAAAAAGACTTTTAATCTAAATTCAATAAAAATCTATCAAAAATTCAATTCAAACTAGCAATAACAAATTTTATTATACAATTTTAAGAAGTTAATCCTAAGCTGATCTATTTCAATCTGAAACTTGTAGGTTTATCCCAATTGTAATATCTCATAAGAACTTAAAATATAAGTCAAAAGGAAAAATTGTTAGTTATATATAATAAAAATCTAAATAAAAATTATTAAATCAAGTATATCTAGTGAAAACTTATAAAATTAAATTAAAATTCAAGCAAAGATATCGATTTTACAAGTAATAAAAACAATAGTATTATATTATATTAGTAGTATATCTCAAGGATTAGTAATAATAAAAACTGAAATACTGAGGTTAATCTCAATAATAATATTTTATAATATGATTTATTTATAATAAATGCAATTGAGACTGGATCTAATAAGTTAAATAGCTTAAACTAGTAATAGAATTTTCATCTTTTATATAAGTTTCACTTGGCATATAGACCATCTACTTGATATTTAAAGTTCATATAGCTAAGTATATTAAAGTTATATAATAAAATAAGCAAACTAGCTAGTAATAGTTAAATAATATAGCATTAACTTCTATTATAGGTAAAGTAAAATATTTGATATAATGATAAATAATTTATATTAATAAAAATATCTTATATATAATACTTGTTTACAATTTTAAAAAAAAAAGTAAATGGTTTTTTTTTAATTTTTTTTTGCTTTAAGATTTTTTATTAAAAATATATCTACTATAATAAATAGTAAACTAATATATATGCTTCCTTGACATATCTCAAAACATCAAATATAGAAGAAACAATAATAACAAACCAAACAAAAGCTCAACTACCTGCAACAAAATACAAAAAAACAATTTATCAAGCAACAATAACCAATCTCACCAATATAAACTAATTGATATCACACTTAAACTTTTTCTGAGACTCTATCCATGCTCCTACAGGATAAAATAAATTATTAGGGAGGCATTAGCCCTCCAAGATTAGATAGTTCCTCTCTTTTTCCCTGCTCAAGGGTTTTTTACCAGAGATATAACTAATCGGGTAGTAGGCTGACATTTATAACAATGTATTTTACATCTTAATATTAATCATGTAACAATTTTATTTTACTATATTAATAAAGATTGTGAGAAATGTCTCACTTAACATTAAAAAAAAAAAGTAAACAAATATATATAGTCAAATCTTGTTATACCAAATTTCATTATATTAAAGGATTAAGTAAAAACTCATTATATTAAAGGTAAGTACAAAAATATTTATAGCAAATTTAATATATTATATTAGATTTACTAATTAAATCTCATTATATTGAATTTCTTGAAATTTTTGTTTTATGGTTTCGACCTATTCATTATAACGAGATTTGACTATATATAGTTTAATTTTGTTTATATCTTATATTTTAATATTAATTATATAATAATTACCTTATTAATAAAGATTATAAGATATGTTTTATCTTAATATTAAAAAAAAATAACTAGTATTATTATTATTTTATTTATTTTTTTGTTAACTATATATAAATTAAATAAAATTAAATAAAATTTAATAAAAAAAATCAAAAGAATAATAATAAATAAATGATTGTTTATTAATTTACATAAAAATTGTGATAATTTATCATAAATGTATAAATATACAATATATATATATTGTTATCCTCAACGGCGAGTCTGTCGCTAATCCGGACCAGGACTCATGCTACGTTGGGTGAGTGGGTCTGTGTCGCTGGCGATACCAAAGGTACGTGTGGTGATAGTTATCTTAACCTTCCCC
>CAJVPV010002165.1:0-13701 GCA_910591835.1 Acaulospora morrowiae
TTTCGTAAAATAATATAAAATGAGATTTAATTGTATTAATTATCAAATTTTATAGGTCGTAAGTTAAATCAGTACATTTTCGTTATTTTTTTGTAAAAAATAATATGAAATGAGATTTAATTATACTGTCAAACTTTATAGATGGTAAGTTAAATCCAATACATTTTCGTTATTTTATCGTAAAATAATATGAAATGAGATTTAATTGTATTTTTATTCTCTACTGTTGTAGATTGTAAGTTAAATCCAGAACATTTTTGTTGTTTTTTGTAAAAAGTAACATGGAATTAGATTTAATTGTATTATTATTCTCTACTATTATAGATTGTAAGTTAAATTCAGTACATTTTCGTTATTTGTTTCGTAAAATAATATGAAATAAGTTTCTGTTGTATCAATTGTTAAATTTTATAGATGGTAAGTTAAGTTCAATACATTTTCGTTATTTTTTCGTATAATAATATGAAATTTTATTTTATTTTATTTTATTTTCAATTTTATAGATAGTAAGTTAAATCCAGAACATTTTCGTTGTTTTTTGTAAAAAGTAACATGAAATGAGATTCGATTGTATTATTATTCTCTACTGTTGTAGATCGTAAGTTAAATTCAGGGCATTTTTGTTATATTTTTTACAAAATAATATGAAATAAGATTTAATTGTATTATTATTCTCTACTATTGTAGATCGTAAGTTAAATTCAGGGCATTTTTGTTATTTTTTTTAAAAATAAGAAATAAGATTTAATTGTATTATTATCCTCTACTATTGTAGTTCGTAAGTTAAATTCGGGGTATTTTTGTTATTTTTTTAAAAAATAATACGAAATAAGATTTAATTATTCTTATTCTTTATTATTGTAGGAGGTAAGTTAAATTCAGAGTATTTTTGTTATTTGTTGTAATTTATAAATTCTAATTTATTATAGAAAGAAGGTGTAAACAGTGCTCTAAGGTGGTAGAAGTAGCTTCTTATTGGTGCCAGTCTTGTAATTCTTCTCGTTTTCAAAAATATTTTGATACTTGGAAAAGTGGAGACAATAATATCGACGCGTTTATAAAGGAAACACAGTTAACAGCAACTAACAGATATAATATTCTTGAGTGGATTCCGTATTCAAAGTTTAAGAATGTGAGATTTGTTGACAAGGGTGGCTTTAGCGAAATATACATGGCAGAATGGGTTGACGGATATATTCTTTATTGGAATGCAAAAATGAGTCAGTGGAAAAGGAAAGGAGCAATGAATGTTGCACTAAAATGCCTTAATGATTCGCAAGATAATATAACTAACAAATTTTTAAATGAGGTGATTATTAATTTATTGTTTTCTTAATAATTTATATTTTTTTTAACTGTTATTTCCATATAGACAAAAAATCTTTACCACTGCAATGGCGACAGATCTCGGATCACACGGTGTTATGGAATTACTCGACATGAAGGAAAAAGTAATTTTATGATAGTTATGCAATTTATTGACTATGGAAGTATTAGAAATAATCTATATAAAGTTTACAAAAAGTCGTGGGAAGATAAATTTACCATTTTATGGCAGATCGCAGAAGGAATACGACAGGTGCATAAAGCTGGATTTGTTCATCGAGATTTCCATACCGGGAACATTCTTTTATCGAACAAAGGACTACCTTATATAACAGATCTAGGCTTGTCCAAACAATCTGCTGAATGTACTAGTGAAGTCAAAGAAAAAAAAATATACGGTGTACTTCCATATGTAGCACCCGAAGTATTATGCGGATTTGGCAATTAGAATTTGTAATGGGCTCCGACCAAAAATTCAAAACAACTTGCCAGAATTAACAATTGATCTGATGCAAAAATGCTGGGATGCTGAACCACAAAGCCGATTACAAGCACATGAATTGTGCATGATTTTAAATGCATGGCGTCAGTATAACGGATATCCAGACTCAACGTTTGCTAAGCAAGTTAAACAAAGTGAGAATATGGCATCAAGTTCTGTGTACAATGTGACACAAACACATCCATCTGCAATATATACTAGCCGACTTCTCAACCTTAAGGACCTTCCAGAGCCAAAAAATTCAACGGAATTAATTCAATGTAAGCAACAAACAATAAAATCGGGAAAATTAATTTAATTGCAGAATTATTACTGATTATAAATATTTTTTATTACTAGGCTCCAAAAATATGTATTTAGAAATTCTTTAAATAAAAATGATGATAAATTTTCTATTTTAATTAACCTATTTCGAGACAAATAAAAAATTTTATTGATCTTTATTATTCTCACTCGGATCTTTATTCAATTAATGCTAACGAAGATACAATATGAGGAATAGTGCGTAGCTCCTCTTCCTCCTTTACTACTCTTACCCTATTATGTCCTGATATACATTTATTTGTCTTCAGAATCATGTTGATCCGTTCGTAATAGTCTCTTTAAGTATAAATTATTTCTTATCTCGTTCTATTTCAATGAAGAGCTTAGAGAATTACCAATTGATTTCGTCAGCAAGTCAGTGAGCAAGTTCCCAAGCAACTCTCGAACAACAAATTCTAAGTAATGCAGATTATCTCTTCTCTAATCTTTATTTTTAGTAAAAAATCACCAGACAATTTGGCAAGTTTCGAAATAATCTTATCTTCTTTTGATATCAAGAGTTAGGAGGCAAGCTATTAAGCTCACACAACAAGCAAACTTGAGAAACGAATAACAAAAGCACTGTGTATACCTTTTGTAATACCCTAGCATAATGTTAGTCATGATAGTGTCAAATTGTAATAAGTATAAATATATATTATTATCATCACCAACAAATCTGTCGTTAACTTCGGCTTTTCTTCACGTGACGATAATCCGAGTCTGGATTTTGGCATTAAATAAAGGCTTTGATCTGAAATTTGGATCAAACAAGGTGAAGAGAAAATTTCTGCTTTATCTGATATAATATATTAAAGAGAATGTGTATATGTATTAAACAGAAACAAAAGAAAAAATATAAAAAGATATTTTTAATTTATTTAAAAATTTTCATAATTCAAATAAAAATAAATTTTTGTTTATTTATTTTTAATTAAACCATTAAGAACATACTTATTAATTTTTTCAATAGAAATATTACATCAATACTAAACTTTTCTCTCCTAATGGAATATTCGTTATTAAGTTTATGGGTTTGCATATAATCCTTAAATCTTTAATAGCAAAATTATCATATTTTCCATATGATTTAATTAGATATCCCCTATTTTACTATAAGGAAGTAGATTATTAAGCTATTATTAATATGTAATATTAATCCTATAAATTCTCAGATTCTAACTCTTTGGATATAATTATAAAGAATGAAAAGTCATTTCTTATTAAGACCTAATATTAAATCCTTAGCCATGTATTATTATAGTCAACCTATATTCAAATTATTACTTTGTACAGTCTTGTAATCATATGAACTAAAAAAATTTTCTTTTAATAAAAAAAGAAAGTTTGTATTAATAAATAAAAATTCTTTTAAATTAAACTTTAATTATTTGCTTATAATTAAAAAATTTTTAAATTTTTATTAGTTTATTGTTAATAAAAAAATTTAAAATATACTTATAATAAAACTTGTTGTTTAATTAGGTTTATATAACAATTTATCTACTGCTATATAATTCTATAACTTGAATATTTTTTAAAAATAATCAATAATAAAAAACCTTTTATAAAAAAAAACAATATCTTTCTTTAATCTTAAAAAAAACAAAAAAAATAAATATCATTATTATTAACAAAATAAATATTTTATCTTTTTATATTTTTTATTATAATCAATAAATTTATTATTATACAAAATAAAATATAAGTTTTTTTTCTATTTCTTGTTACATATTAATTACCAATTAAGATTTTTTAAAATTCTTATTTAAGAATTTTATTGTAATTAAAAATTTAGAATTAAATTAAAATAAATAAAATTTTTATTTTTTTAAAAAAGTTGTAAAAATATTTACAAGCTTTTTTTTATTTATTTGATTTAAAAAAAAATATTATAAAAAGAAATCAATAATTTTTTTGCAAAATAACTTTTAAAGATTATAAAAAATTCTTCATATTCCTTAAGAGCCAAGTTATTAAATACATGTATATATATATTCTTTTTGATATTTTTAATCACTAATATAAACAAGTATCTTATAGTTCTAATTTATAAAAATATTAAAAACAATATTATTTATATTATTTATCCAATTTTTACTTCTAAACTTTCTATATTTATAAACCTTTTTAAAGAATAAATAATTTTAGTCTACATATAAAAAAACAATTAAGAAACTATTAAAATAATATTCATATTATTTGAGATATAAAAAAAAATTAAAAAACTATTATATTGAAATAAAAGTAACTCTTTTAAAATCAATTCTCTTTGATATTTTCAATTTATTTTTTGATTATCAACATATATTCTTACTTACAAATAAAGATAGAATAAATATCTTTAAAAAAATTTCAAAACAAAACTTAACTATAAACTATATATTTTTTGAAATAAATTCAATAATATTGTTAATGAAAAAATAAAATTTTTTATATCTTTTTCAAATATTTTTATCTTAATTGCAAAAAAAATTAATAATAATATTATATAATTCAATTGTATAAAAAACACAGTATATATTAATTTTAAATATAAAAATAATTAATTAAGCCCCTATATAAATACAATTGTCAATCAAATAATAATATATAATCAATTAACTTTCTTTAATTAATTAATTAAAATTTTGAAATTTCTTTTTATATTATTATTTAATAAAACTAATTTAATATTTGAACTAATTTAAAATAACTTCTAACCAATTATATTAATATTAAAAGTACTATATTTTTCTTTAAACAAAACAAAATAATTAAGCTTTATAAAAAAGTTAACAAAAACAAATGATTTTTTAAATTAGTTATTAATTTTCTTTTCAAAATTTTCAAAATAAAAATAAACTTATAAATTTTTTTAAATCTTTCTTAAAAATATATTTTAAAATCAATTTGTATAATCAAAAAAAATTTTTTTTTATCACGAACGAGTATTAAATGCGAGACTTTATTTAAATAAAAATATTTACTGTCATTACATTAACAATCTTTACATAGTAAATTAATTGTAGCCTATTGCAACAAAACTATTGAAACCAGGTACCACTATAGGAGTGGGCTTGTAACAATAGTGCTGAATGGCCAATGTCTGTTCGGAACAATGATATTACTGCTGGAGTGAAAATTAATTTGTCAGTATAGTTGTGTGATAAAATTAATAGATTTAAAATTGTATTGAATGTTGAATTGTTGTTTGCACCTGTGTTTGGTAATTTAGTGATAGAAGTTTTTTTCCATTTTATTCCAGATGCTGGTGATGTAGTTGCTGAGGCAGAGTATGCCTTCCAAACCTTGTATAAGATTTTGAGAGTATAGTTAAAAATATTTTCTTTTTTCTGAAGGAGATTAAATGGGTGGTTGAATTTGCCAATCGCTAGATTTAATAAGCTGTTGTCTGTTAGCTTGAATACGTCAATGAAGTCGATGATTTTGACATTTTTAGGGTTAAGTTCTAGAATTAATTTTTCGAGTTTGGTTTTCTTTTTATTGATTAGAGGTTTGCTATAAATGCAGGAGAAAATGTGTGGTAGATTTTCGGGGTATGCATCGTATTTTGGACACAGGTTGTTAGAATAAAAGCTAGGGTAACATTTGTGAAGTTTAGTTCTAGTTGGTA
The DNA here is from genome assembly GCA_910591835.1 of Acaulospora morrowiae. Classification (NCBI taxonomy): domain Eukaryota; kingdom Fungi; phylum Glomeromycota; class Glomeromycetes; order Diversisporales; family Acaulosporaceae; genus Acaulospora; species Acaulospora morrowiae. The sequence continues at coordinate 5,748 of CAJVPV010002165.1, forward strand.
GTTGATTTGCAAAAAGCTTTGTTCTGAATGTTGATAATGCTCTGTATTTTATTTGATCAAGTGATTTAAGTTTGTTGTTTGCTCTAATAATTGTTACCAATTTTTCAAAGAACAAGAGTTTGTAAGTTGCCAATTGGCTAAGAAATATATCAAATAGATTGCTGTAGTAGTTTATAAATTTAATCCAGTGGGTGGCGCTTGTAGTATGAGTGTTATTGATTAGAGGTGAGGATGTAAATGTGAATGGGAAGCATTGTGGGATCGGTGAGTTAATGGTAGGAAGAGTTGCAGGTGGTGGTTGGAGGTCCTTTAGTTTATATCAAAAAATGTTAATGTTTTTTGCTGCTATAAGTGTGTTGCATTCGGTGATAAGTCTGCTGTAGGGAATTTTTACTAGCCTATTTGAATATTAAGGAGTCTTCAGATTAGGAATTTTGTTGAGATAGATTTTGAGTGTTGAGCAAGTTGGGAGGTCTGTGATTGTTTGAAAAAGTATTGGCCAGAAGATACTTCAGAAGTTAGAGTGCAGGGTATAAGTTAGGATGTGGGCTGGTTTGGAAACTGATAGAGTGTTTTTGACTTTATTATAATGAAAAAATGTATCAATGGGTTGGTCAGATGGAGGTGGTGATGAAATAATTATTTGTGGGATTATTTGTGGTATACTTGCAAAAGAGTCCAAAAGCTCCTAGATATTGTTGAGAAGATAATTTGAGTTTGTGCGTATGGTATGTCAGAACAACTTGAGGTTGCCAATGTTTATTTCTTTAGTATATGGTTGTAGTGGGCATAAGCAGCAGATTATTTTTTTGACATCCAACTGATAGTGCTGGCCCTTGATAGTTGTTAACGGGATAGCATTTGTATGGACTTTAATAAGGTTAATGAAGTTGTTAAGTAGAAAGGCCCAGAACTTAATATTGAAACTTTTATGAAGAAAGGTTGAATCACCCTCAATTGTTGAAGATGTAGTTGGGATAGAGGAGAACTAAGTAGGGACTGGGCCAGGACTAATGTAACCTCTGTGTGTGTGCATTTCTTTCCATGAGAGCTTTGTGTTTCGCTTATAGGTATATGTATTGTGAATGGTTTTGATATTAGTATAGAATAAAGAGAGAGCGATGGGTTTTTTGAGCCTATTAGTTAATCCTATGGAATGTTTATGGTTGTTTAGGTTGAAAGGGCACAGGAACGGACAAATTCTAATGTTATATCTTCTTGCAAGAATGGCTGCTGAGATGATTCATGACTCTTCAAAATAGTAAAGGAAGCAAATTGGGCAGCACCAGATTGCTTGTGCGGCTTGTATTGATGTGATCTCTTTTATGGTAAATGGAATAATTTTGTAATTGATAAGCTTGATGATAAGAATTTTGATGGCAGTTAGGTCGTGGTGGTTTTGGAGATTAACTGTGTTAAGACCTGCATGAAAGTATAGGATTTTGTTGGAAATTGTATACTCGACCCCTAGTTTTGCTTTAATAGGTCTGTTCATTTGTCTCTGAAGAATAGTTATCTCCCTTTCTGACAAGACTGAGGCATTGATTGCATAGTCTAGTTGTGCTGGTATAATTCAATGAGAAGCTTGCTTAGTTATTATGCCGTTCCAACCTTTTTGTGATGCAATGGCATTAGTGAATTTTGTATTTTTTTTGAGAACTTGCATGTTATGACAATGGATGATGATTTTCCTGATAAGTAGACTCTTAAGTATCAGATGCCTTCTTTATATGGTCTAGGGTAGATCTTTGCTCCTTTGACAGTAAGGAACTGGTTTCTTTTTAGGTTTTTTGTTCTAAGGTTAGTGATTAATTCTGTTTTCTTTTAGTTGCATATGATAGAGTTTAGAAGCAGAAAAGAGCAAAAAATATCTGTTGTTTCTTGTAAAACTTGCATATTTGAGCTAGTGAGGGTGACGTTATCCATATAGGCAAGAATTTTGGAGGTTGCTGAGTGTGAGGCTGTTCTTGTAACCATGGGATTATAGAAAATGGTCCATAGTAGGGGAGATAGTGTTTTACTTTTATCTAGACCTTTGCTAACTGTAAGAGGATTGAAAAGATTATAATATGTTATTATTTTTAAATCTCTTTCATTTAGGAGATTGAGGAGGAGAGAGTTGATTTCTGTTGGAAGCTTAATTCATTCTAAAGCTTTTTTGAGACTAGGAAGATATACAGAGTCGAAGGCTTTGGAAATGTCAAATGATACAATTCAGATTTCTTTATTCAAATTGTTTGCCGTATTGATACTTGAGGTGATAATTGCAATGGGCTCAATGGTGCTCTGATTTTTCAAGCCTGCATAATTGAATTCTGAGATTGCTTTGTGCTTCATGATCTTGGTAGCGAGTCTGTTGTTGATTATCTTTGTAAAAATTTTCCTACTTGTCTCAATAAAAAAAATTGAACGAGTGTCAGTCAGGTTATGTGACCAAACTATTTTTTTTGATAGTAGTGTAATTGCTAATTGCTTCCAAAATTTAAAAACTTGGCTTGCTAAGAAAGAGTTATTGAACAAAATTTTTAAGTGCTTTTTTGCTGCTGTATCAATGTGGAACCAAGCTTTATAAGGAATAAGAGTGAGTTCAGGTGCCTTGTGTTCAGGCAAGTTTGCAAATGCTTCTTCTATTTCTGAGTTTGAAATTGTTGATGTTAGGTCAGAAAAAGCATTATTGGGAATGTGGTTAAGTAGTTCGTAGTAAGTGTCACATTCATTATTCAATGAGAAGGGTTTGGAGTCTAAAATTTTCTTGAAATAGTTGGATATAATAGCTGTAAGCTTGTCTGGGTCATCATGAAGTTGGTCATCATCTCCTATAAGTATTGAAAAATCAAGTGAGGGTTTTAGATCACCTAGTGCTTTTTTAAGGGCATTTTTGGGTCTAGTCCAAAATCTGTGATAATTTGACTCTATTCCTTTTTGTATTTTTTGGGTGATAATTTTGTTAAGTTTGGCTAGTTTTTCTTTAATCAAAATTTTCATTAGTTTTTTGAGATCTTTGGTGCATGGAGGTTTGTTGATGATTTTTTGAAGAGCAGCAGCTGCAAGTTTTGGAAGTTTGAAAGAGAAATTGTTATTGTGATTATTCTTACTTTTGTTGATCACTTTTTTTAAAGCTTTCAAGGCTCCAGTATAGTGTTTAAGAGGATCGATATTCTGAGTTGGAGGAGTATACGCTCTTTTGGAGATATGTTATCAAGTGAGTTTTTAACAATGTTGTTAATGGAATCCCATAATGGGGTGTTGATAGTTTGGTAGGCTAATTCAATGTCTTTTTGAAAGGCTTTAATATTTTCTGGGTTTGCTTCTTTAAATTGGTATATGCTAGTATTGAAACATACTCTGCTGGGCTTGTACTTGAATCAGTCTAAAATAGATGTTACTTGTTTGTGATCTGAGTTTATGGCTATTTGATTGTGAACTTTGTAGAAGAGGATTTTACTTGCTAGGTTACTGGTAATCCATATTTGGTCAATTTTGGAGGTGCTATTGCTAGTGAAATGTGTGAATTGGTCTTCTTTGTTTGTAACTTTGGCTATGTCAATAAATTTGTTGAGATAGTGATAGATATGTCTCTTGTGTGTTGATATTAAGACATTGATGTGTAGGACATACGAAGGGTAGGTGTTGAAGTCACCTGAGAGTATAATGTGCTTGCTGGAGTGTTCTTTGATAAAGTTTTTAAGTGATTTGACTGCTGTTTTCCTTGCGTCTGGATCATGGAGTAGGTAGCATGAAATAATGACTATATCTACTTTGGGTTTAAACTTTAGATGGGCAGCACACCAGAATTTATTGAAGGAAAATGTTTTGAAGATGTGATTTATGATTGTTTTGATAAAAAAGATTGCTATACCATTGCTAGTTGCAATGGTGAAAAGACTAGAAATAATAGTGACATTGTTTAGTATTGAGGGTAGTGGGTTTGATATTGTGGTTTTAGTTTCAGAGCAGCATAGAATATATCTTTCGCTTATTAGGGATTTGGTCAATTCCCAACATTTTTCTTTATCATTGAGTCCTTGAACATTGAGTATAGAAATTGTGATTAGGTTTTTAAAGTTGTTTGTTACTAAAGATGACTTTGTTGTATGTTTTGATGTTGTGGTGGAAGGTGTAGATAGGGAACTTATTGAATTAGATGAAAGGGATAGACTTGAGTTAGACTTTGTTACATTTATGTCTTTTTATATAAGGTGAGAGAGGAGAGTCAGGTCTGGGTCAGGTAACTCTGGTTCGATGAGAAATTCTGCAGGGAGTCTTTCAAAATAAAAAAGTTTTTTAAGAAGTTTGATTTTGTTGGAGAGGATTTTATCCTTGATTATAGGGAGGGACAGTGAAGAGTTTTCTGATTTGAGTGTTTCTTGTGCCGCAGCTAGGTTGGGGAGATCAGGTAAGAAAGGTGAGATCCATTCCCATGGGATTTCTCCCAAGTAGTTGTCTTTGATTTTTTTGATTGAGAGGTCAAATTCAGTGTGGTTTCTATTTAAGTTGTCACTTGAAATGCCTAGTTCCTCTTCGACTTGTGAGAACTTGGCTGGAATAGTGGGTTTCTTTGACTGAGCTAAAACTTCTTTGATCCATTCGAGTCCCAATGGAAGTTTGAAGAAGAACTTATTTCTCAGTTTTTTAATGAAATCCTTAATCTTATCTTGTTCAATAATAGGTAAAATGTTGCTATTGTTTTCATTGTACCAATGGGCTGGTGGGAGGGATCTCTTGGGTTTGATAAAATCTTGTAGTAGTTTCTTCACGGCATACAAATCATCTCTTAGAATTTGGACTACTTCTTGGATTCTCTCTGGATCATTGTCGACAGGGAAGTAAAAGTGAAGATATTCGGAGAGGTCTGTATACGATGGGAGAAGAAGTTGTTTGGGTGGAGGTACTGTAAGTTGAAGTAAGATTGGGGTAATTTGCTCGGGACATAGTAATAGTCTCTTAGTTTGCCAACAAGTTTACGTAAGTTTCTCAAGTTGGTCCTGCTTGTAAGAGAGAAGATACCATAGAGTTCTTTTTTAAGATTAATTGGATTGTCTGGAAGATCTGGTCTTTGTATAAAGAATGAGGGTGGAAGTAGGTTAAAGTTATAGTATGCTCTGAGGCATTCAACTACTTCTCTAGTAAATTTTGGTGAGGTGATGAAAATAGCCTTGGGTAATTTGATTTTAATTGATGCTGGAATGTTATTAGGTGATTCAGGAAGGTTTGGTAGTCTCATTTTTATAAGTTCTTCACACTTATTATACAGTTCTTGATAATCTATTTTTGGGAGTATAAGGTCAAAAAAGAAGTTGAAATCTTATTTCAAGAGTTGAGTGACTTGCCAATATTTTAGTTTTATAAAGTCTGTTGATCTGAGGTAGGCAGCAAAGAGTGCCTTATTGATGATTACTCGAATTTTTTTCCTGGTGGTTCTAGTAATATAGCTGATGTTGTTTACTTTAAAGTAGTTTGCTTTGAATTCGCTTTCGATTTTTTTGTACTCAATTTGATGTTTGCCTTTGATTAGCTTACTTTTTGTGAAAGTTCTGAAGAAGTCTCTGTCTCTGTAACCAATTTTTGTGAATATGGCTTTTAGTAAGAATCTAAGGGAACCTTTGAGGTTATCTCTAATCTTTATAAAGAGTTTAAGTATGTTATCTGGGGTTCTGGAACAGTTGGTTATATCTTTGCAGTACAGGAGGATCTTGGTTTGTTCATTTTCCAGAGTGGTGTCACAAATGTTATTTTCAATTTAATTGGCGGTTGAGAAAAATAGTGTGGCTTCTGTTTCATCAGCCCATGAGAAAATGTTGGTTGTGGGTTGTGAGTATGGCTCAGCATGTGTGAATAGATCATTGATTTCCATTTCAGAAGAATTTTGGATGCTGTGCAGGTTTGCATTGCTTTCATGTAGGGGTGCTGAAGTGCTTGCATTACTTGTTTCAGATTCATGTGGGTATTGTGTTAGATCATTGTTAATAGATAGTACAGGTTCAGGGGTAGATGCAAGGATTGTCGCAGGAGAAGAATCAGGTTGCATATTATTGTCGTCAATTATTTTTGTGTCGTAATCAAATAGATAAGGTTGTATTGCCATTAGGGCTCCTAACGATACCACTTCGATACCACTTTGATACTAGTTCGATACTTAAATTTACTATAAAAACATATGAGTAGGTCACAACCCATATATTAAATTTACTATAGATCGGTACCATTTCGATACCAGTTCGATACCAGTTCGGTACTTTTTCGGAACCCTAATTGCTATTTCTTTGGAATCTCTCCTGTCTGGAGGATCTGATTGAAGAGTGTTGTTAGCCTGGAGAGGCCTGAAAGGCCAATGTGTTTGAGTATTGCATAGTTTATTCAATCATTTCCTCTATGAGTGCTGGTGTGTTTGGAGGGGATAAGGGCATCCTGGTTTTTCTTTCAAGAGTAAAAGTTTTGTTTTCTTCAAAGGTAGTGATATTAAGTTTCTCCCAGGGGATATGTAGACCATAGTTGAGGTCATGTTTCATAATCTCTCTCATAATATCTGTTCTGTCCTTATCTGTAAGTCGAAAGGTGTGTTGAAATTCCATAAAGGAGTTTAAATCTTCTAGGGGCATTGGTTCTGGCATGGTTATAGTGGCAAGTGTGAATATGGGTGATATTCTGGTTTTTTGGTAGTCTTCAAAGGTGGTACTAATGATGTTGTGACTTTTTAAATCACTTTGTAAGAAGCGAACAGCTGTTATCTATACTTTTGAGCAGTTTCCCAGTCTGGGAAGACGAATTAATTGAGCAGGAATAGAGATGTAAATTTTGTTTGTTTTGATGTTTCTGTAAATGATAATAGCTTGAAGGCTTTTGATGTTGGTTATAAGTATATCCAGGACATGTTTATGGTTGGCTATTTGACTCTTGGGGAGGGATTCCCCTGGGTCTTTTGCTTTTTTTTCCAAGAAGAAATTTTGAGTTTCCTAATTTAGTAGTTTATTGCGATGTAAGTGTGTTTGGGAAAGAGTTTTTAGATTTTTATTCCATATAATCAAAATTTTTTTAAAACCTTTGTAAAAAAGAATATAATAAAAAATCAATATTAAATAAAGTATAAAAAATCAAAAAAAAATTTATTTTAACCATTTAAAAAAAATAATATTAACTATATAAGTAAAGTAATAAAAAAAAATTAAAATAATTCCAGGAAGTTGTGTTTCACTGTATTCAGTTATATGGCAACCAATGCTAGTATAGATTTCTACAAGTAATATGCTAGTATCTGAGATATTTAATAAGATAGAGAACCAGGTTGATAACAGAAGTTTCTTATTTACTCCTTGACAATATAGATCCATGTGCATGGTTAGATAAAAATGTCTTTAAAAAACTTCAATTTAACTCTATCCATTGGACACTTCTGTCACACTTAGAAAATGGATATATCAAACTCTTTATGTGACTTGAAGGCCAACCTGTAAAAAGTGGCTGCAGTACCTTTATATATAAAAAAATCAACTATCTCCTTCTCCACTTTGCCTATTATACATCAAGCCAATTTTGAAAAGCAAGTGTGCCGAATTTCACTTATAACTTGGAGGCAAATCTGTATATCTGGTTGCAATACCTTCATGTGATTGGGTATTACAAATTCTTCTGTTTTCTATTAGGTATCGTCTGAGATATATAAATTTTGAAAATCTTTTTGCTACTGCTTGGATATTTAGTAGAAAAAAATAATTAGAATAGATGGATTATTTTTTTTTAGTCCTGCATTAAACTCTTCTTAGCAAAGAAAGATATAGTGTGTTGCGAAACTTTTTGAAATTTTTTATTTATTCATTACTCAAAAACTATTGCATAAAAATTAATAAAAATATATCAAAATAAAGCTTAAAATTTAGAGATTTTATTGATATATAGTTAATAATTAATTCTTTCACTATTATTTTCAATTATTAATTTACATCTCTTTTTCATTGAA
>CAJVPV010002166.1:0-13699 GCA_910591835.1 Acaulospora morrowiae
AAGAGCTAGGAATTATGTCCTCTAGGGGACGTGGACATAAAGGAACATAAATTTTATATGCTAAATACTTTAGGGACCCATCTTTAGTTGGGATAGGTATCACTAACTACTTTTATAAGCTATTTATTATGTATCACCTTTTCGCTCACAATGTCATGCCATAGAGGATGCCTTTGATGCAAGCATATACTCCCTAGTAAATGCTTCGGTTTTGACCGCTGGTTGGACACTATCAAAACTAGGGGCCTTATGGCCAATTGGGATGTGACTCCTTAAGGATCTAGTCTATCAATGACAAACCGATGCTTCTTAATCTCCTAGTAGACAATCTAGATTCAGACCGGTTGGCATATGCTATCAAATTTAAGGATATAAATACCAAGCAGGACGCAACTCCTACATGCTTTGTCTTACTACATGGCTGCCATATCTGTACATGGGCATGTGTTGGTTCAGTGGTCTTCTTCAAGATATCCTTACTTGGTAATTAATAAGGGAACTTGGCAGCTTGGGATTGGTTAAGATGAAATACAGCCCAGTCTATACATATGGTGTAAATTATTTTGCTGTTGACTCAATTGCCAAAATCCTTAAAAATAATTGCGTCAGACTCAATTATTTTATATGTTTTAATAGTGACTCAATTAATTGCGTTAAATAATTGCGTCAATTGCGTCAAGGATCTACCTATTTCTACCACATGTATAGATTGGGCTGTACTTCATTTTATCTAATTCCGCATGATATATTTCTTTCCTGTTAACTACTGAATAAGGAAGCTTAAAAGAAGAGCACTATACCACTGCCACTCTTGTATGACATGGTTTCTTCTCTCGATCGATGTAAGGAGTTGTGCCCTGCTTGGTATTTATGCTTCTAAATTTGACAGCTTAAACCAACCAGTTCGAAACTGGAGTGTTTACTAGAAGATTAAGGAATTCCTTAAGGAGTCGTACCTTACTTGGCCATATGGCCCCTAGATTTGATAGCTTAAAGTCAACCAGCAGTCAAAACCAGAGCATTCATTAGGAAACTGTCAAGATATCGAGACCTCTCTGCTATATCAGCTGCGTGGGTGGGAAGGTGTAATGTGATAAGTAACTTAGGAAATAGTTAACAGTACCCTCTGTCCTTATACAAAAATTGGACCAGTAGGTTGGATGGTTTAAAACTAGTGATAGGATTTCCATCCTCTAGATAGGTCCCCCCAAAAAATATGAACCTACTTGATGAATGTTATTAGTATTACTGGGGTAATAAGTAGATAGGCTAGCATTTAGCTGTTGTAATATAATAGAGGATGTTTGATGTATATGTATATAAATTGATAATCATTCAATAAAAACCAGTGCATCTAATGTCATTCTATAAAAAAAAAACAAAAGTCATTCTTTGATAATTATATTTTATTAAAATCATTTAAAAACTATCAGTATAGCTTAGGCATACTGGCTTGAATCTCTGTGACTAATCTTTCAAGGAAATTAGAGACAAGTTTCAATAGCAAGTCACTATTAATTAGATAATTTTCACTATATATATAATAGTTTATTTAAATTATAGTAATATAAATAAATAATAAATAAATAAAGTAAAGTGTTGTTGATCTTATTAGAAAAAAAAAAAACTAAAAATCCAAGCTTCTTATAATTGCTAATATATTTACTTTTTATTATCTATATTAGTTAAACTATTTATTTTTATTAAAATAATAATATTTAAAAATATTTAAAGACACTTTCAAAAAAGTATTTTTTGAAACTTTATACTTAAATATTTTTAACTAAAAAAGATATTGATTTTTTATTGTTGATTTTTCTTTTAAGTTATATCTTTTGAAATTATTGTTTTATTTAATTATAGTTTAAAAATTTCTTTTTTTAATTATTTTTAAAATAAATATTATTACTTTAATTTTTTATTAAGACTTAAATCTTGTAGTTACTTATTGTTCTCTAAAAAGAATATAAAAAAAATAAAAAATAAAACAAAAAAGAATTGTTTTTTCTTACTACTATACATCAATTTAAAATTATTTAACTTTTTCAAAAATTTATTATATTATTAATTTGATATTGTATAATTAAAATATATAAAAGAATATATCTTATTTATTTTTTCTATGACTGATATAATTAATTAATTTATGATTTTAACCAATTATTTTTTAGAAAATCTGATATAATAAAAAATTCATAATTAAACTAAGGTAAACAAAATTTTTTAAAAAAATAAAAAAAAAACATATTTGAAAAAAAAAGTATTAAAAAATCAAATTTTTTTTTTGAATTTTTAAATGTTTTGAGAGTCTTTAAATAATATTTTTTTTTGTTAGTTTTTTTTATAAAAAGATATTTTTGCCATAGACCTCTTAAATAGCTTTCTTATATTTAATTACAAAATAAATAAAAAAAATATTTTGAAAAAAAAAGATAAACTAATAGTAGTTACTGCATACTTTGTTGGTTGAGAAATCAATATTGTTAAAGAAATATATAAACTTAATTAATTATAAATATATAAAATCTTTTGAGAATATCTATTTTTTGAATTGATAAAAAAATTGGTAAAAAGAGTTTAGTTTATAATTATATATATATTTTTATTTCAATAAGTTTAAATATTATTAATATTGATTAGTAGATCAATAGCACAGAGAATAATATTTTTTAATTTTCAAATACATGTTTCTAATTCAATATTTATAGGAGAAAAAATGTATAAAAAATTATTTATTATTTATAAATTTACTGATTTTTCTACAAATGTCATATTCAAATATTCAGATCCTAATCAAATTTAGTTAGCTATATAAAAATGGGACTTTTGATCTTTTTGATAATTGTAGGTTGAAAACAGATTAAAATAGAAAAGGTTATACAAGAAAAGACTTTTGGTTTAATTCTGATAAAAGCTTATAATCCCTTTTGGCATAGCAAATTTTATAGCATAAAGAATACTTTAGCTTGAGATTATTCCAATCTAATACTTGTTTAAAAGAAGAAGGTTTGATAAAAAAGGAAATTTGAAGTTGTAGATGATGAAAAAGAGTATAATATCTTTTTTAAGGTTTTAGATAAAAAGTATTAAATAGGTTATTCAGGTGTTTTAATCAATCTTGAAAGGTATATGCTCCAAATAATAATTGTCAAAATCTAGATTAGGTTAAATAGTTTAAAACTAGTAATAGGATTTTTATTTCTAAAGATTTCATCCAGTATATTAATCTATCTCAGTAGTAGTAAATTGATATAACTAGATAAGACTATAGATAGAAAAGCAGATTAACTTAAATAAACCTTATAGTTATATTATTGGATATAAATAATTCAATAAAAATATATGTTTACTAGTACTCTTTACCTTTCAAAAAAAATATTATTAATACTATAAAAAATAATATAAAAAAATAATACTATTTTAATCTTATATAATTATTAAAAATAAATAATTAATAAATTAAAATATAAAATTATTTAATATAATTTTTTATAATTAATTATTTTTTATTTTGCTATTTAATTTAAAATAATTTTTCAATAATAAAACATTTAAATAGTGTTTTTAATTTTGTATTTAAAATTTTACAAAATATTAAAAAACCTAATCAATTATAACAAAGTATATTTTTTAATTTCTTTTTTGATATACCGTAGTTTAGATAGTTATTTCGGTAAACTAAGTTAAGGAATGTCTGTTTTTTTTTTTTAAATATATATTTTTATATACTGTAATAAGAATTAAAGTTTGCCAATATATATACAGTATATATTATTTTTATTTGTTTTTTTAAAGTAAAATTTATATTAATTTAATATAAATTAATGATAATTATGTTTTAGTAATATTTAAAAAAAAATCGATATTTTGAAATTTTTTATTTTAGAATATTTTTAATCAAAAATCAAATGTATACATAGTGATTTTCAATTTTAGGTGAGCCTTATTAAGAAGAATTATTTTTCGCTTTTTTATATTATTGATAAATGCTTGTTTACAGTTAACTAAATAAATGTTTTAATATTTATATGATTTTGACAGGGAAGTACACCCTCGTCTCGGCAATATTCTAATAAGAAAATACTGATTTATAGAAAAAAGAATAAATATAATTTATGTAAAATATAATATATATATAGATTTTTTTTTTAAAAGATACGTTGATGTGTGTATTTGATATATTCGTCTTATATTCATGTCTTTTCTTTTCATGTATTCACGGGAAATAAGTAGTTAATTTTGCAGGAAGATCTACTGTAAACATTCTATTATCATTCGAAACCAAGTTTCTAATTTTGTTTCTTTTTTTTTTTTCCAATATGACTACGGTATTTGTATAATTACTTTTTTTGTATGCTACACAACATTACCGATTAAATTTTTTAACACAAAATTGAACTAAAACTCTGTCGAATGTAAATAATTAGGATTGGAGACAATAAGCACAAATGGAACAATCTTTAAGAACAGAAAAATCAATGAATGTTTAAAAAAGAAGATATGGCAAATAGAGGAGCCCTACATAATTCTATTTTTACAAAATATAAATCTAGTATTTTATTTTAAATTGCTGGTTTATATAGTAGGTTCCAATTAAATCACCCGAATGTTATATATTCTACCGGTATTCACGTGGTCACGTAAAGTTCGAATTTTTGGTTTTTCCTCGATATACAATTTCTGTCAATTTCGATAAATAATATTGACCTTTCCAACAGCGAAAACAAGCAGTTAAACTGCACGGAGAAAGTAACAAATTTTTTATTTATTATTTGAACAAAAAAATTATAGTATAAGGAGGAAATAAAAAATGGTTGGCCATTTTAAGTGGAACGAAAAAGTGATGAGTTTTCGTTTGGGTTAACATATTCATACATCTTTTTTTTTGTCGTTTATTTACATCTTATATAAAGATGTTTCGCAGTCTTTCGATCAAATTTTCATTAAACTTTTAAGAAGAGAGGAAAATCATAGACTCATATTTTCGTTTGGGACAATGCATCCATTTTTCGTGACGTCGTCTATTATGTTCAAACGTAAAGGATGTTTTGCAGTCTTTATATCGGCAGTACACTAGAGAAGAAACCAAATTTTCGTTAAACTTTTAAGATGGCTCTTAATCAATGAGAAACTAATCATAGACTCACGTTTTTCACCAGAATGAGACTTTATGTGAATTTTTAACTGGCTCGGATAATTGAACAATTTTCTGCATTTAAGACATATGCGTTTCTGAACGAGTTTATGGATATTTGGCATATTTAAGACTTCTTTGTCAATAAAACGGACAGAAGTAAGTTTGTTACTTTCTTCAATACGATAAACCACATAATATTGATTTAACAAGTTTAAGCTGATGTGGCCCGTATATTTTGCTGCGCCCAACGAGCTCAAGCTTTCTCCAATGATGTGACTCGTGTTTTCGGCTATGCCCAGCAAGCTCAAGCTTTCTTCTTCGATGTAACTCGTTTCTTTCGCTACATCCGTGTTTTCGGCTACATCCAACGAGCCAAAGCTTTCCCCAATGATGTGGCCCACGTTTTCATCGATAAAATCTAATAAATGCAAGCCTTGTTCGACAACATAACCCATCTCGTCAACGAAGTTTGAATAGTCAAGACCTCCTACATTAATATTGTAATGATGTATCGGCGAGTCTGTCGCTCACTCTAGCGGAGATTCGCGTAACCGTTACAAGGGTAAAATAAATGAAAGGTGATTTTGAGGCGTATTATTTGACCAAGTCTTTATTAATTTCCTTTTACTCGTTATCACTACCTGTAGTATCACTCCCCATATCTCTTACATTTTCTATGTTATTTATACTTCTCTTTTGTTACATCTAGCTATGACGTCTTGGCTATGGAATAATAAGCGCTAATAATAAGAATGTCATGACTAAGCTGGATGACATAATTCTTTCTACAATCCTCCCCGACTCTCTCTTTATTACCTAATATTTCATAGTCGTCGGGGTACTAACGCGACGATTGATCACGTGATAGACGTCGCGTCCTAATTTTACCTGTTACAATATAATTCGAGTTTTCGGGGAAGTTTGGCGAGCTTAAGCTTCCTTCATTAAATTGACTCGCATTTTCGACGAGGCTTGACAACCTAATGCCTCCTCCAGCAATATACATCATATTTTCGATGTCTATTAAGTTCAAACTTGTTCCAGTGATATATCCCTTAATAATACCCGAAACCAGTGCGTTGCTGTTGAAACATACAATCATATATAGGCTGGTTTCTGAACATGGTGTGGAAATATCGATGGTGTTATTAAGGGTATATACACCAGAACCGTCTCCACTTGCGGAATGGAGAGTTATATCGATAGTAAGGTTTTTTGGGTATACTTCAGAGCGTGCCATTTTTACCTACAACAGCAATGCGAGAAGGTTGCGATCTTTATTGACCTTATTCTGAATATATATCTGTGATTGGGCCGGTAAATTGTATCGTCACATGATTATATATTTTTTTTTTCTTTCGTGATTTTAGACGTTCTTGTGTGTTTACTTATCCTTGCATCTTTCGCTTAAAACACGATATTGGTTACACGTGTGTTTTCAAATCGCGATTTTATGTTTTCCAAAATTAGTAATTATTTGCGTCATACCCGCAAAATTATCCACTTGTAGACCCGTAAAAACATGCACAGCATTGAGATTATCATTCACTTTTGATTTGATATTACTTTATTCCACTCGATACACTAAGACCATAATCAGAACAATGGGACGGATTGAAGGATGAAAGTATGCAACTAAAATCTGGTGTTATTGTACCACAGTAAATCCAAAAACCTGTATCCTATTCATAATATATTTGGAAATTATTCCGGAAAAATTTATTGGCGGTTGGAAGATATTTACTGAGCCAACAAATTTATATTCGATGTTGGGTTCTTCCAATATAACCAAAGAAAGACATCTTTATCCGTATCGGTGACTGATTAGAGTGAAAAAAAAAATCTTTAGAATCATGTTAAACTCATATGACATCTTAGAGCTATGCCTTTTCTGTAAATAATGGTATCAAGTGATGAGATCGCCCACCAAAGAAACATACTAATGAAAGGAAAGTTCATATTTTATTAGTAAAATCGCATATACAGTAGATACAGTATATATTATATGTAATATCAATGAGAAATTAAAATTATTGCAACGGAAAAAAACAATCCTTCTCTATAAAATATTTATTACTAAATTTGTTAGAGTACATAATCGCAATAATGGAAAGTGATTTATTAATTACTGTTTTGTTAAAGTGAAGAAATGTCGAAACAAGTTCGATAAACCATAACTGAAATCAGCACCGAAATTTATTTAGAATTTTTAAAGCGATTTGCAAAGTCCAGTCGCCAGGTGACATACAAGTGGAAACAAGGATAAATCTAGGAAATCAAAAGAATGCCACCGAGATTCTTGAGTGGATTTCGTGGGATTAACTTATTCTTACCGAGTATTAGGAAAGCGATCATTTAGTACTTTTTATTCCTCGTATTAAATTTGAGGATCTAGCCGAATTTGGATGAAGAAAGCGAAGACCGGACAAGAAATGGTTGCTATAAAAAGAATTGATAATTTCCATAATATAACTAAAGAATATTAAACAAGGAAAAAAATAGTAGCCTGATACTATAATTTAAACAACATTGGATTGCACGATCTCTCAAAATAACAAGATTCTAACAGATGCATTCAAAGCGGTTCGGTCGCAGATTTCTTTGGAATGGCACGAGATACGAGGAAGTGTTACGGGTTTGTAATGAGGTTCTACTCAAATAGAAATTTCTACTAATATCTCGATCATGTTATGGCGTTATAGGAATCCTTGTGGGGAGAGACATTGTTGATAAGCGTTGGGAAATTTCTGGTGGTTTAGATCAAATTAATCTTTGTCACGTAATCTTTATGGTCGGAATCTATTGACACAGACGTAGTCCAACTGACAAATCAATAACATAATTTGAGATATAATGCGGTCATTATCTTTCCGGTGTGCAACCATTTTGTAATAGATCTCACGACAAGTATTTCGCATGTGACATTTGTAACAACGTTCGTCCAAATCCGAAAAATATTCGTTCCATCGCCTATTCATTCTCAGGTTAATACGCCAGTCAACCAACCAATACATTTTCCTAATTACGAGTATAAATTAAATATGGAAAATTCGACAGAATTATGATTTATGCAACAAGTTGTATTCTAAAAAAAAAAAAAAAAATTCACCTTTTTTTTCAGAAATATTAAACTTTTTTATTTCTTCAAAGTTAGGTACGGGAATAATTTCTTTATATCAGCATCTTTGTTCGATCGATGAAAAATTCGTATTATCTAACAAAAGGAAATATTTATAGTGTAAAGCACGAGAAATCACATGGATTTTTATTCCGGAATTTTCTAATGTCTCAATTATAAATGCATACCCTTTTTCGATTTCAAAAAAATTAACTCACAACAATGACTGGTACATTTATCGAAAAATAAAGAATCTGCCAACTGTTGCCTATATTTCGAGAAATTTCCTTAAGAATTTGACGTAAGATAACCACTCGTCTTCAAAAAAGTACCAATTTCGCAACGCAACCGGATTATGTCATTTCTTTCCAAATCGGGCAAGATTGTGATAGTTGGATTGGTCAATAAGACGCTAATATACAATGCTGTATATAGGCAGGTAGCAACAATAATTGGAAAAATTAGCCGGAAAGTCATTGGATATCATACCGCATTTACCACAAGATCCGAGACCCCGCGTGCTATTTATCATAGAAAACGTCTTTTCTTAATAATAGGAGGATATTGTAGGTGAAATTTGATTTTCGATTTTAATTTTAAATACAATATATAGAGAATGTCTTTTTTTTTTTTTTTTCCAGAAAATGGTTTAATCGACCAAGAAAAACAATGTCGATTTAGGTAACCTTGCATAACTACCAACGAGGTACAGTTTTTTTATTGACGAATTAAAATTTTTGTTGAGCAAACTTCTGATTCACGAGATCAGGGTACCTTTCTTAACACAATTTTAATTCGCTCATCTTTCATTATTAGGAGAAATTTCACTTGACATTTCTTGGATTAAAATTTCCATTCAGAATCGCTGTATAAAAAATAATATGGAAGGTATCATAACAGCTTATGGTGAGGCACTCGAATAGCTTGTCTTTATCCGAGCTAGATGCTTTTGAATAATCAAGATGCTAAACCTAATAAGCGCGTAAATTTTGACAAATTTTATACGAGCTTTAAATAATAGTATCAGAACGAAAGTACGACAATTTACCGATTTTCGTGAGGAAATCACCTTATATAGAATTTATATAAAACTACAAATACAGTATTAATTTTTTTGATTTTTTCAAAATTTCCTATCAAAAACAACGAATACAATATTTATTATCACAAGAGCAAAATACATAGTGAAAAATAATATGATAATGTGTTCGCATCATTCCATCTTTTCATTTTTGATTAGCATACAGTTTTCATGTTTGAGTCACAACCTCATAATAAATACTTTTTAATACGTGGTAACAAATAAATACATCTAGCAGATACAGCAGATATAAATTATCAAGTAGGAAATCCCTTTTTAAACATTGACTTCTTCAACCTCAAATCCTGGAACAATACTCTGACCTCCATAAGCTACGGGCAAATTTCCTTCATCGATAGCAGCGGTCATACACTCCTTGACGTTACTATGCGAAGCAACAATAAATTTACTTTTGGTTTCTTCCGACAAAAACATGGAGATAAACTTAAAGATGAAGTCGCCCCACCAAGGGACATTAATAAAGAATTTCACAGCCTGCATTTTTTCGAGATAATAGATAAGTGACGCCATACGTTTAAACTTTGAATACCAAATGGAAAACAAAGGTTTACCAAAAATTCCGGATAATTGTCTTGTATGATCTGAACAACGCTCTTACTTGCGGTTTTGGCCGTTTTATCATAACTCATCATCGAAACCATATTATAATCATGCACCTGATCTGATCAACCTTCACAAAATCTAGATGCTGAATTCCTTTTTCCATCAATTGAACTCTCCATCTTAAAAATCGATCCAAATCTCCAAAAACCTCATTATTATCAAGCCCACCGTATAAATTATAAGTGACTGGACGGTTGTATTTATCATGTTTGTGAATGAATCCGACCTTCGCAAATATGGATTCGGGAAATGTTTCGGAGAGTATTGAGTCGGTCTTAAATTCGATCCTCCATTTGAGTGAGTTGGTTAACATTTCCTTGGCAAGGTTCACATCAAGATTTCTGTAACAGCAATGTTAGATTGCGTTGAGACAGTTTATAAAAAATAGGTTTTTAATTAACAGAACTGATGTTGAATAATACCTGGCTTTCAAGAATTTCCGGAGAATAACATCAGGTCTATCATCGCTCGAATCTTTATCCAAAGAAATACCCCAAAGCGTATAATTCTCCGGAACTCTTGAATCTTTTATAATTTCTGGAAGTAACGCTTTGAGTTCCTTAATTGCCTTCTTTTCTTCTTCGGTAAATGCGTTTACTAGCAAATTGCTCTCAGTGTTTTCCGTATTCATTTTTTTTTTTTTTTTTTTTTGACTTAAACCTCAACTGATTTTGCGGTCCATTTTAAACATTCATTCCGGTAATACAAAAACTCTATTTAGTTATGAATCCGTATACTGTACATCACAACCTCGTGTGTTAAGCAAACATACGTAAAACAATTTCTAATTTTAAACGTTCATTACTATATATCCGTACATATCGTAATTTTTCGTAATACAATCTATTAAAAAAAATTCTACTGTACATTAATCAAATACAATTATTTAGAATGTGCATTTTTTGAAAAAGAAACTTATAAAATATGTATATTTTAAATATATATATATTATTGTCAAGATTTGTTTGTGAATATGGGTAATTATTTTCGAAGGCGGACCGGAAATTTTCTGGTAGTACAATTGTAATCCTAAAATTTACATTATGTGTGTATTGTTTAAAAGTAGGGTCCGAAAAAATCATATCTAGCATTTTTGTCATCTTCAAAAAGAATTACCCATATACTGTACATATATACAATATCTGCTAAAAAAAATTTGAATATATAGATTTGTTCAAATGTATTTTTTTGTATGTTTGAAGCCACGCATCATTTGTTTTATTTCAAAAGAAATTGTGTAGGTACAGTATGTTGTATATAATAATAAAATAAATTTTCAAAAGTTTATTATTTTCAATAGATGTACTATTAAGGCAAGCATATACTGTATGTATTATTATAATTTTTACAATTTATCTATTTCAACTTTTATTTGTTATTAATTAACCAATCTAAACAAATAATCGATTTTCATGATGCATTTATATCATTTTAATGTATATATATGAAAGAAGTTTTTTTCATAATATATATACGAGTTAAATAAAAAACAATTTTTACTAATAAAAAAACAAATTAAATAATAATAAAGTTTAAAAAAATTATATATTCATGCTTTTTCAAAAAAATTTTTTAATATTTTAATATAATTTTAACAAGTAAATAATTGTATTGTTATTATATATAATTTAATTTATTAATTTAATTATATTGTAAAAAAAAATTATAATATAACATTTGTTACTGTATATAATCAATTGTTAAAAATAAAAATTATCATTAATAATAATATAAAATTTAAGTAATTAAAAAACATTAAAAAAAATTATATAAAAAATTATATAAAAAATTGTATAATTTGATATCTGTTTTATTAGTTTTTGAAAATATATGTTTTAATTTTGCAAACAAAAAGATCTATAAAATTTGATTAAATTTATATGTTTTATATTTATTTACTAAACAACTTTAAAAATTATTCTTAATAATTTTTTTTTTTTATCTAATTAAGTTATATATTCAAGTTTATTTAATTTTCAAATTTTAGAATTGAATGGACCTTAGTATAGATATTACAAGATACATATAGTATTATTTATATATATACTAATGGTTAAACTTTTTAACTTTATACAATATATCTATTAATAGTCACTGGCCTCTAGATGTGATTAAGGAAATAAAAAAATTGCTCAATTAAAAAAAAACATTTCTTGTTATTCTAAAATCTCAAAGCCAACCCTTCATTAAAACTGTCACTTCAACTTAATCTTTATAGTCTTAAGGTATAAAAATTTTTATTTTTTTGAAAAGGTAAAGAGAAAAAATAAAAGAGAAAAATTTGTATGATAAAATAAAAATTCATCAAAACCAATAATCAGTTTAATAAGAATCTTTTTTGATTTTAAGGAAAAAAGAAACTGGTATAAAAAAAGAGGGGAAAGACTTCAAGCCACTTCTTATCAAAAGAATACCTTGATATCTTACTCTTTTACCTTATCCAATTATATCATCAGTTATAATATAGTATAATATAAGGCATATATAGATATATATCTTATTTATATTTCTTTTATATATTAATTAATCAATTCAAGATTTTAGTCAATTACTAATTAGAATTTCTAAAATAATAAAAAATTTAAGATCAAACTAAAATAAGCAAATTTCTTTAAAAAAAATCAAAAAAATTTTGATATACTTGAAAATACTATTATAAACATATATAACTGATGGAAAAGAATCATATATCTGAACAGATAGATTCCTATCAGCTTATCCATCTACCTGGATCACAAGAGTTTTTAACTTATGGTAAATCCAAGGTGTTTCACTTATGGTGAGTCCAAGGTTTTTATGGAGCTTGAAAAATATATTTACTAGTAGTTTACTTTCTAGAGTTTCAGATCTAAGGAGAATATAATGGAGAGTATTTTTTAACAGGTTTTTTCTTTTCAATAAGATATTCTTGTCATAGATCAGATAGATAAAATTTTTATTTATTTTGTCATTAAAATATATAAAGTTTTTTAAAGAAAGAAAAGTAAACAAATGAAGAAAGCATTGGCTTTTAAGAAATAAAGTATTAAGGAAAGTGTTTAGACTTTATTATTAAAAATAAAAAAAATATTTTTGAGAACATCTGTTTTTTGGGTTGGTAAAAAAATTAATGAAAAAAATTATAAAATTATTTTTAATAATAGATTTGTTAAATAAATTATTTTAATATATTTTTAAATTATTATTTATTTGTTTATTTTATTACAAATAAATATTAAAACTATTTTATATAAATTTATATATATTATTAAAAGAAAATAGCAATCGATAATATGCTTTAGAATTGTATAATATAAATCATTCATTATAAAAGTTGCTTAATCAAGTAATTGACCTTCAACCTTATTATTTTTGTTATTTCTACTCGATCAGTTATTTCTGCTTGTTTTGCTTAATCAGTTATTTCTGTTATTTCTATTATTTCTTTTATTTGTTTATTTGTTTTTGCTATTAGAAAAGTATATAAATAATGTAATAAAAAGTAAAAAAGGAGAGAACTGACAATTAGAAAAAAAAATAATAAAAAAAATATTTATTGATAAAAATTAACATACTTATTGTACTGTTTCCAATTAATTAAATTCCTTCAAATTATCAAAACTTATTAAATATCCACTTTTTTTTTGTCTATCACTCTCCGTAGAATCCATAACTCTTATACTAGAGTATTACAAAGTCAAGGTTTTTGTGATGTGCTAATTTAAACCCTGACTTATAACAATACAAAAAAAAAGATATT
>CAJVPV010002167.1:0-13697 GCA_910591835.1 Acaulospora morrowiae
TAAAAAAAAGTCGATAAAAATAAAATAAGTATGTAACATTCGACTTTTTCGCAACATGCATAGACAAGGTACCAAGGTTGTATGCCGACTAACAATTAAAAACTGCTAGTCACGACGAACCCGGAAATACAAAGCTACGTGTCACTCGCCCATACATCATGGACTAGAAATGTGATACAGGGATAGGGGGTTTTTTTTTATTACTAAGATTGCAAAGGGACGAAAAAGAAAAAGAGTCCTTTAGGTATAGAAGAAAGGATTTCTTAGTAATAGAGTCAGAGAGGAAAGGTTGTTTTTTTTTAAAACATTAAACCTCACCTATTTATATTAGAGATAACGCGTTTGCTTATGTAATCTTGCACGTCTTATGCAAAAGATCAAATCTATAATGCTTGTCAGCTGATCGGCCATCATTAACTGTGAAAAAGTGGGGGTTTACAGTATTTTACGTGCTTGGCCAAATGGTATACGGTCTCAACCTGACCTCTAAAAATTCATCCGCACAACCTCCAAAACTAAAAAGAGCATTAATTTTTGATGAAGCCGATGACCAAGATTCCAACGGGATTACTGACGTTCGCAAAAACAGTAGTAAATCTAACATGAAATCCTACACGAAAGTCGTCAATGAGCAAATATTGTCTTCAAGTTCTATAAGTCAATCAGTCAGGAACAGTATAAAGAAGCGTTGGAAGAAGTTCCCACTGCTTTTGCATACGATGAAGTGTATGATGATATGAAAAGTGCCGAAAGGAAGAGATTAGAGATCAAAGGAAAAGATAAAGGTTGCAATAAAAAGGTTTTTGCATTAATTTTTTGATAAATCTTATAGCATTGTAATTTATTATGAATATTCACGATACTTTTTGCTTGCAGCCAAAATATGTTGATAGTTTATTGAAAGCCGCTGAAATTCGACAGCGAGATTATATTCGAGCTCAAAAGCGCAAGGTATAGAAAAAACGAGAAGCTGAAGGAGACGAATTCGAAAGAATGGAAACTTTCGTAACACCAGCGTAGGTCCATCATGCTCGAAAATTATTGTTCGTTTTTTTACTTGCATGTTAAGTACTATTTAATCGTAAACAGATATAAAGCACAACAAGAAAAGTTGAGAAAAGCTGAGGAAGAAGAAAGGCTGCGAGGTAAATGAATAAAAAATGGATTATATTTATATTTCAATTGGTCACGACATTTACACCAGTGATCGTTTTGTAGAAGAGAAAGATGCAGCTGGAACGAAAGACATGACATCGTTTTATAGGAAATTATAAGATCAAACTAGTTCATCAAAAACTGCAGCCATAGAAGCAAGTCGTTCTAAGAAGTCAAAATCAGCTGCGATAGAAGATGATTCTACCGATCAACAACCAAAAACTGACAGGGAGCTTGCAGATCAAGCCAAGCAAGAGCAGCTGGTAAAATGGTATTGTTGAATGATGATGAACAAATAGTGGACAAACGACAACTTCTGTCAGCTGGATTAAACGTTATAAAAAAGAAAGCTTCTATATCACAATCGTCAGATGATTTATCTCGCAATAGGTCTTATAATAATAATGATAGCAAAAAATATGATAATAAATATAATTCAAAGAATAGTGATGAAATGCGTCATCGCGAGAGGCAAAGTCGAGAATTAAAAATCAAATTTTAGAAACTCAGTGAAAAAGGATGGAAGAAGAAAAGCTTAAGGAGCAAGAGTTGTTAAGTAAATTGGAAAGAAAGAATAATGATAAAGCGATTTCTGATGCAAGGGTCAGATATCTATCTAGGATAAATATGTGCAAATCTGCGTCACAATTTTTAATAAATCTGCTACGCCGGATTTAACTCATGTGATCTAACCATTTTCTTATCCCAAATACTCATTCACAAAGTGAAAGCGGTTTTATTTCTTACATTGTATAATAATTACGATGATGTATATTCATTTACCAACTGTAATTTTTTAGGTTTTACATTTAATTAAAAGATTACACAAGCACGTGAATATTTTTTGTGAATTTAATCTCAGTATTGTGAAATTTAATTTTCAACCCATTGATTTTTAATTAAATGCAAAAGACTTTCAATAGGATCAAGTTTTCTGTCTTTTCAAAATTGAAGAATTTCTGAATGATTAACACTTCTTTAATAATATAAGGTCCTTTTGCTATCTGCAAGATTATGTAGTTATATATTCAATATTTCTGGAATTAAGGCAATTTTTGATGTTTGAATAAAACTTTTTTGATTAAAACAAGGAGATATTAAAAGTTTTATGAAAATTCATGCAATAATATAAATATCTTTTAAATGATAAATTATAATAACAATAACTGTTTGTTAGTTTTTAATTAATAAATTTCACTTATATATTAACAAAGCTTTTGATATATATGAAAAAATGACTAACTAATATCAGTTATTAATGCTAAAATCATTAAAGCAAAGTTCCATGGATGTTTGTAATATGTTATATAAACAAGTTAAGTAATTTTTTAATTAGAATTCAATCTTTCTAATTTTAAAATAATATATATAATATATTGTATACATATATATATATAAAATATATATAATATAAATATTATATAGCTTGGTTCAAAGTACTTCTTTCTATAAAATACTTCAATTTATTATAAAAATATAGGTAATTATTTTTGAAGATAGCAAAAATACTAGATATAATTTTTTTAGTTCCTATTTTTAAACAATATTATTAAGGCAAAATTAATGAAAAATATAAAGATTATCAAGAAAAAAAACAACTGAAAAAAAAAAAAAAGAAAGAATACAAGTAACAAATTTTGAAAATTTATCAAAATAAAATCAATTAAAGAAAAAAAAAAAAAGAAGAAATAGAAAATAATAAATAATTTAGTTTATATAAATAATTTTTTGTTATATTCAAATTATATTATTATATTATTATATTTTAATAAATTTTTTGTTAATTATAATTATTTGCTAAATAATAATAAAATTAAATATTAAAATATATATATATAAATTTATTAAATTTTTAAACTTAAAATAGATTAAATTATAGCTAAGCTATATATCAAATAATTATATTTTATTTATTAATTTATTGTTAAATACTATTATATTATAATTAAACTATTAACAAATATTTATCAAATTATTATATTAATTTAATGCCAAATAATATCAGATGGCATAAATTTAGTTTGAATTTAATTATAGAAATTTATATAATTCAGTAATAATTTGACATGCTGAATAACCAAATTTTAACCATTTAGCACTATTAGTATGAACCTACTTTCTTAGTGTCTGTTAATATTAATAACTATAGTAGTTGCAATAGACTACAATTAATTAATTATTTATTTATTTTTATTTTTATTTTTATTTTTTTTTTAATCCCTAACATGCAAGACTACAATTAATTTATTTTCTATAAAAATTATTAAAAAAATATACAGTATATATTGAATTTATTAGTTAATAATAAAATTATTTTGATTTATTTATTTTTTTTTTAAAAACCATTATTATTTAAGGAATAAATTAATTTTAAAGTTACTATATGTGCATGCGATAAATCAATTTGTTTTTAGCTTAATTGGGAGATGGATCTGATCATGTTCTTCAAAGCTACTGTATAAGAAACATTCATTTGAGAAAAACATTGGAATACCTGTGAAGCTAGATCGTAACTGCTTAAAATTTTTGATTTTTGTTTTACACCTCTTATTAGCCCTGCAATGGATTCATTTAGTACAGGTAGCGACGTTGAGGATACAAATGACACGAGGCTTAATTACAAAAATCTTCCGACGACAGCCTTTCTTGAACAAGTTTTGCTCTATATCGAGACAAATAGTCCCCTGAATCTTACATCTATTACTGAGCTTATTAGGAAGGAGATGGTTATGCGCGTCGCATCTATCGAAGATCGTTGTTCGAAAGTGTGGCTGTTCTCGAAACTTGTAAAACTCGGAATACCTTCTTTTTATTTATTTATCGCCTTGTTTTTGTCTGCAAGTATGACAGTCAGGCATATGTATAAGCATTCTGTCTATCTCCTTTGTAATTTGTTGGGCGTAGTCTATCCAGCTTATCGTTCGATCAAAGCTATTGAAAGTCAAAATTCAGACGACACAGACGCGACAGTTGAACAAAGACAATGGTTGACTTATTGGGTAGTTTATGGTTGGCTTCAGGTTGCGGACTATTGGTCTAGTTGGCTTCTCAGGGTAATCCCTGGATATAATTTCTTTAAATTAATATTCTTATACTGGGCACAGAATGATAATTCCAGAGGTGCAACAATAATCTTCGAGCGTATCCTAAAGCCTTTGTTACGTAAGCCTTCTAAAAAGATAGACAAGACACGAAAAATGAAACAGTCAACTCGACAACGACAGCAGCACGATCAGTTCGCCAGAGAAATTACAGAGAATTCATCGGTTCATTCTTCAAGTATTCCCTATAGACCACCGATTCCACTTGAGACCATTTGGGGAAGAGATCCGGAAACACGTGAAACAGAGGTAAAACCATACCGATTGAATAACGTGTAGAACTATTCGGCGGAATATCTTAAATTATACTAGTACTAGAAATTCCATTTATTCAAGGTGTTTTGTAATTAACACCATCTCTTTCAAAGATCGGAGCCAATGAACCATAATTTTAAGGTTGTTCCGGAAATTGGCAGGATGTAATAATAATTGAAATCATGCAAAATTCGTTTATTTTTTCTTAAACGATAGAATACAGTAGTATAATAAGTTATTATTAATTATAATATGCATTAGAATTTATGTCTTTTTGCGCTTTCCTTTTTGATCACTATCGTGTGCCATTTTACTTTTTCGTTTAACCTGTTAATGAAAGAAATTAAATCAAATGAGGATTAAGTAGGAAATTAATTGAAAAAGTAAACCTACCGAATTTATTAATAATGACAAATTTGGATCGTTGAGTGAACTTTTAGAAATTTGTTCGCTCGATATTTCCTATATAGAAGGATCCAGTAACATTTATTAGTTACAAGATGACTTCAGAAAGCCACCTAAAATAATAAATTGTAATAAACCTCATTCTTCCTATTCACGTCGGACCGTTGTTCTTCCAGTAGTTTTGACATTGCTTTCGTTTTTTTGAAACTAAGATTTGATTAAGTTATTGATCAAGGAAAGAAACATTTGGAAAACGGTCAAGCTGATAGATTAGACAAAGTATAGGATACTGAGGGTTAGTAGGATCAATCGCAAAATGATGCGAGTTATACAAGGCCGCGAAACGGGGATCATCTGCATTTATTTCGAACTGATCATCATCTTCTTGAGCACCTTTACTGCGTTTCTTCTTTCTTCCCTTCTTTTTCTCACTTTTGATTATTTCTTTCATATCAAAATGTTTATTATTGTGGTTATCTTCATCATCAATCACGAGAAGTTCCAATTCAGCCTTTTTCCGATCCGTTTCCGCGCGCTCTTGCTGAGACATCTTATACAAATTTTTAGATCGTGTCGGTTTATTTGAAGTTGAAAAAAAGGGATCATCAAAATCAACATTGGTATCTTCTTCCTCAGCTAAAAGTTGGTTAATTAATCAGTTTTATCGTTATCAACAATATTCTTATAGATTAAATGAATCATCTTTACCGTCATCGATATTATTTGACTTTCTCGCGGCTTTTTTCTTTTGTTTTCTTTCGCGTTGTTTGCGTTTATATGCTTCTATGGTAGTTTCATTCTCGATAGACTGTGCAATTTTTTAAGAAACACACGCGTAAGATTAGCCCACGAGCCGATGAGAGGGAAATGAGCAAATTAACGAACATTTTTCTCAGGTGTCTCTTCAGTCAGTTCTCTCAAACCTGGAGTAAATGTAATCTCAATTTCTTGCTCCCTGTCCGATTGGTCTTTCAATTGAACTTCATCCAAAAGATTCCTAAGTTTTTCGCGCGAGATTTCGATGTCACTTTCGGAACTCTCTTCGCTGGAAGAGGCGAGGTACGCTTTGAAATCCATGATATCAAGATCTTTTTTTGAAAATTTTTGTCGCGTTGTTCTCACGCGATCGGGATCGTCTTCGTCCCATGTTAACTTAACATTCGAATGTTGTAATGCCTTCATTTTTAATTCCGAAGAAAAACGGTCAACCCAACATTTAGTAAATAGAGAGAATCCATTGTCCCAATAGATAGGATTATTTCTACTCACGTCAGTAACAAAGTCTACGGGCTTATATGAATCCGGTTCCTGTAAGCATTCATCCCTATTTCGTGTCAACGCGCGGCGTCAAGAATCATTGATATAAGGTAATAAGCATTAATGTTTTATTAGAATCTTAATACTTGATTTCATCGTCGAACACCATGTCATCAGGAACAAAACGTAAATCGAGGAAATTTGCTGTTCTTTCAAATTCTGCACCATCGCATTGTTGATAGATATGTTGAGCGTTTTCCGCAGTATCGCAGTCTACAACCGCATAGTAATATCTGCTTTCACAAAAAAAGTTATTATTTCAAACAAAATCATTTGGATCGATCAAGAAAAAGAAAGATAATACTTTAAACGCTCCAGTTGGTATTTTCGCAATAACTCTTCATCAAATTCTTCACCAGCGTTATTCTTCATTATTGTCTCCGAAGTAATTACTTCCTGATCTTCTTGAAATGTTATGTTGCTTTCTGAGGAAAAATTGTTAGGTTTAAATACCTCCTTTGGTGGTCCTTCACGGATTTCCTATAGTGACAGAAGAGAATTAAATTAAGCTCCTCAACCGAAAACAAGTATATGGGGTTAGACGAATACCTTTTCTAATCTTTCCTTCCCAAATTGAGAAGGATAGATTCTCACAGACTTTATGACAGAACCATCAATCTTAAAACTATTAAACAGTTTCATCAGATCTGAAGCTTTTACATTGTCCCAGTCGAGGTTCACAACGGCAAACCGATGCGTTTTTTCACCGAACCGAATTTGCTCTTCTGCTTCTTCCTTCTCAAATTCATTTTGCCACGATGGGTCGGCATCATCGTCATCGTCATCATCATCCGATGATGAAGAAGCGATCCCCTGGCCTCTAGCAGGGTCAAACACTAGTGAATCATCGTCATCATCCGACTCAGAGCCTTCGGAGGATTTGTCGTTTAGTTCCAAGGATTCTTTTTGGCTACCAGCTTCTTCCGCATCCGGACGTTCCAGTCTATAAAACCTTTCCAATTCTATTGCTGATTTATCTGACGAAATTGGTCTCCCATATTTGTCAACCTTGGCTTAAAACAAAAGTAAGTAAGTAACCCTATAGGTCTCTAAAATTGTTGTTAAAATGATTGAACATACGGGACTCCTTGAATTCTTTAGTCTTTAGTATTGACGCGAATCGATTATCTAACGTGATTTTCACGTCTTTCCTCTTCGGACGCTCAAAGCGCGGATCCTTCAATACATGTTTGAATCGTGGATCTTCGGTGTCCAAAACGTCGGGTTTTTTTTTTTTAATATTTGCTTCCGTGAATTCCGTATTTTTTCCCTTCATTACCAACAATGCGTACCCGAGAAAACCTACTGTTACACGAGGTATCAATAAATGATCGACGGAATAATTGCAGATCTTAACTTGGGAAAATGGCTTTCTTAACGGATGAGGGCAGATTGTAAGTGATTTCACTTTTGAAAGACATCTCGTTTAGTGACAATTTTTTCTAAAAATGTGGATGGTTTGTTTCGCATCAACAAAGTCCTTGGTATAGGTATGTCATATCGAACTGAAGATTTATTCTTTGATGTTTTCATGGGACTAATTTAAAAATTCTTATAGACGCGATGGTACAAAATTTAGTAGCTACCTAGTTGGGGTTGCTGGTGCGTGCATTCTTTCTTCCTTTTTCCAAAGAAAAGAAAAAAAACTAATTAGTATTGAATTTTTTCTTTTAGGAGGAAGTGCCAGTGGAAAAACTAGTGTATCTAAGTATGCATTATTTAAGGATTTAACAAAAAACAACAACCAAGGATTCTTATCAATTTATTAATTGACAATAACTTGAATAGGAGAATATTAAAAAATTTAAACGTGCCATGGGTAATTCAAGTTAGCATGGATTCTTTTTACAATATTTTGACGCCCGAACAAAGGAACGAGGCTGCGAACAAGTATGATTTTTTTTATTTGGGAGTATGATCACATTAACGCCGCAACATATTAAATTCATCTTGAATAATATTTATTGTTTTGCCATCATTCAAAAGCAATTATAATTTTGATCACCCCGACGCGTTTGACTTTGACTTATTGCTGGAGACACTGAAAAACTTGAAAGAAGGGTATGCGATTGTTGAATATTCGTTGACTTCAATTTTCCTTGTGAAGAAGTTCATTTGAAACCTCCATTTTATAGAAAAAAAGTTGAAATTCCGGAATATGATTTTGTAACCCATTCTAGGTAGATATGTGATTAGTGAGTGTTCATTTTATTCAACGGGAGTTATCTCATTGCTTCAAAACGTTTAATTCAAGGCTCTCAAAGACAACAACTTTGTATGGTGCAAACGTCATTATATTTGAGGGAATTTTTGCTCTATACGATAGAAGAATCATGGACCTTATGGATATGAAGGTTTATCAAAAATTTTGAGATCCGGTAGTTTAACCTTTGCATCACTTAACCATTAGTATAACATCGTCTTAGATTTTCGTGGACACCGATTCTGATATTCGACTCTCACGTCGCTGTAAGTCTTACGTGTTTCATATTAAGACTTTTTTGTTTATGACGCACAACATTTTAAGTAAAATACGAAAATTTACTAGTGATTCGGGACATTAATGAACGAGGTCGTGACCTAAATAGTGTCCTGCGGGTATTATTCATTTGTATCCAGAAAAATAGTTTCCTTGTCGAGATCAACATGACACTGAAATTTGGATTCTTTTATGTAATAGCAATATCTAAAATTCGTGAAACCATCTTTCGATCAATACATACAACCTACCATGAAAAATGCTGACGTGGTAAAGGCGAACACATATCTGCTTCTTATTATCCTTTTTATTGTTAAACAATAGAGGGTAATAAAGTAGTTCAACATTGATAATGATGAAAATGATAGATCATTCCGCGCGGTCTTGATAATTTGGTGGCTATAGATTTGATTACCAAACATATTCAAAGTCATCTTCGAGAGCATCGTTTCAACTTTCGATGGGATTTGACAAAAATCGTTTGTGACGAGGAATTGCCCAAAAATGTAATAGTTCTCGAACAGAAACCTCAGTTGAAAGTAGGTGCCCTCCTTTTCACGTCATTACTTTTGAAATTTCTCAATAAACAGATACCCATTAAGCCATTCCGTAACAGGGAATACAAACGATTATTCGTGATAGAAGTACGAAACGTGATGATTTCATATTTTATGCTGAACGTCTTGCAACCTTGGTCGTTGAGCGGTATGGTAGTTATCAAATCATGTTCTTATATTGATGCTTGCATCTGATACTGTGTTATTCGAATAATTCAAGTGGTCTGGCCGAGTTGATTTTTAAAGAATGTCAAGTCGAAACACCACTTAATATACATTATGTTGGCAAGAAATTTGATGGTCAGGTATATATCCGCAGCTATGTGATAAAGATCAACTGATTTTTCATAAAAATTATTTTCTATTAAATTTTACAATAACTTGTTAAAACGTCAACGTTTTGGTAGCTATGTGGCGTCTCCATTGTTCGTGCTGGTGGCACGATGGAAACCGGGTTTCGAAGAGCTGTCAAGGATGCTATGATTGGTAAAATGTTGATCCAAACAGATTCGAAGACGGGCGAACCATCAGTACGAGTTTTTTTTTGTGAAAATCTTTTTCTCGAAACATTATACCATTATATTTTGAATTAATTCTTTTTTTTTTCATGAAGCTTCATTACACGAAGTTCCCGCCGAATATACACAAATGCCATGTTTTTCTTATGGTATTTATTTGAAAACATGCGTTTTTACGTTGATACCTGTGTTATTTATTAAATCCCGTTTCAATAAGGATGCACAAATTTCGACGGGTGCCGCTGCTTTGATGGCCATACGTGTTTTACTTGACCATAATGTTCCTGAGGTAGTATTATATTGATCTTGTTTGTCAAAATATTATCTAACCTGTCATTTTAACAACGAACCTTTGATTTTTTTTTAGGATCATATTATCTTTTTAACGTTCCTTGCAACACCGATAGGTACCATCATTCACCGTTTTATTATATAAAAAAAATCTTTTTTGAATGAAAATTAAATTGTCATGTTTGATCATTTTTCAGGAATTCATACGATTTCCAATGCTTTCCCCTTGGTCAGAATCTGTACTTCAATGATCGACCCAAAGGTCAACAAAGAAACCCTGTTCATCGAACCTGGCATGGGAAACTTTGGAGGTAGGATACCAATTCATTCTTATCTTGTCTCATTTTTGAGATACCGTTGTTTAATCCCATCTCGTATCTTACAGATCGTTATTATGGCACATAGCGATTCAATTCAACTATTGTTACTTCGATGTAATGTCAACTTCCAAATTTTCAGAAATTGGGATGTATTTATTATTATATTAATTTTATACATAGATTGGCGGATAAGCTACGGTATTAACGCGTATGAGAATTTTCGATGTGCGAATTTCCGAAATATTGCTAACTTTCCAAGTGCAACATGATAGAATTAAAAATGTGGCATTAATATTCACATCGTGAAACAAATGAGAATCCCAATAAATTCAACTATCCCAAGTATGAAAACCACTTTCTGATTTTATGCGGACCAACCCATGTCCCTTTTAACAGACGGTTCCAATAGATTTCCGGCATGACCTGTGAAATGTAAATTTGGTCAGGTGAAAAGCATCAAGTATATAATATATATCTTAAACCACGTGACTTACCTCTTTGGTGAGGTAGTACATAGAGCCTGACTCTTTTCCTTGGTCAAATGGGAAAGTTTCCATCGGCTTTGTAGTGTACCCACTGAATTCAGCCAAGACCACCTGGTCTCGGCCTACAATCAGCGGACAACTAGCATAGCCATCATATCTTGCCGCGTTGTTAGGATCAAAACTTTGAGTGATTGCGTTCAACAAATTCTTCTTCAGAACTCCCGACTGCACGGAGACTGCGGCGGCAGTTTTCGAGGTCGGACAACAAGAAGCATCTCCAAGCGAAAAGATGTTTGGATATTTCGTGTGTTGCAAAGTATTTTGATCAACGTCCACCCAGCCGGCCGCGTTACCAATTTTTGAATCAGCTATAAATGATGGCGGCCCCATGGGGGGAACGACATGCAACAAATCGAAATTATAAATTTGCTCTTCGCCGGTTTTGCCATTTTTGAAAACAGCTTCTTTCTTGTCCCCGCGGACCTCCGTGAGCTCGGTTAGGAGATTAACCTGAATGTCACGTTCTTTGGCGATACGCGTCAAGCTGTCGGCATATTTGTCAATGCTGAATATTTTACCCATAGCAGAGTTATATATAACTTTGGATTTGGAGCGCAAATTGTTTTTCGTGAGATGATCCTCGGCAAGATATGCTATTTTGATTGCAGCACCAGGACACTGATAAAAGAAAAAAATATCTTTGTAAAATTGTTAAAAAGTAAAACCTAAAAAGTTGTATGAACGGTTGGTTCAAACCTTAATTGGAGTACTAGGCATGGTAAAGATTGCGTTTCCTCCCCTGAACTCTTTCAGAAAATCCCAAGTTTTTTCAACGGTGTCCTTAGAATATATACTCGTCACCCCATTCTTACCAATGCTTTCTTGAAGGCCTTTAACCTTATCCCAATTCAGCTGGATGCCCGGAGCTACAACCAAAAAGTCATACTTGACCTACAAGAAACATCTTTCAGAAAGAAATAACATGTTTGGTCAAGGTGTTTCCGATTGACATTACCTTACTTCCATCGCCTAAAACAACAGAGTTATTCTCTGGTTCAACCTTCGTAACTTTGTTTTTAATCCAATTTGCATTCCGAGGGATTAATTTCTCGGTGGGTCTCGCAGAATCGGCCAGTGTCTTGAGACCAGCGCCGACAAACGTCCATTGTGGTTGATACTGTCCAAAAAATAAGTTTCAAATTTGTCGGTTACAATTTAATGACGTGAAGTAAAAAAAAAAAAAAAAATCATGAAATGTGAATATCTACGTAATGAACATCGGAAGGTTCGATAATGGCGACAGAATTTTTTCCAAGGATTTCGGAAATGGTCGACGACACTTTAATAAAAATACTTCAGCATCGTTGTCTAGTTCTTTGAACGGTAATTATAATTAAT
Organism: Acaulospora morrowiae; assembly: GCA_910591835.1. Taxonomy (NCBI): domain Eukaryota; kingdom Fungi; phylum Glomeromycota; class Glomeromycetes; order Diversisporales; family Acaulosporaceae; genus Acaulospora; species Acaulospora morrowiae. The sequence continues at coordinate 12,282 of CAJVPV010002167.1, forward strand.
TATAATAATAAAAAAAAACTTACCGGCTAAACCACCGGCTCCTCCGCCTGAATAATTTTTTGCAGATACGTTATTTGAGTTGGTGAAAAAAGGTATGTCATAGACGCTCAAATGAATTCATACATACCAACGACCACAACTTTGTAAGAGGGTAACTCGGAACGAGTCGAAGCAAACCTCTTGATAAGGGATTGACCATTAAAGTTCAACGAACACCTTCGAGCGACGAACATGATAAAGGGTACTCAACTGCTAGAATGAAGTTCAGACAAATATATAGGACCGACAAGCCAGGTCCATCAACCAAGGCCCTCATTTTTATGCTATAACAGGTAAGTCCCTATATTACTATTTCATTGATCAATTAAATGATATGAAAAAAAATGAAAATTTTTTCTTTTTATCGTTCGCTCCATTCTCACAGTGCATTATATCAAAATTTTAGGCCTTCTAATGGGAAGTATGTCAAGGGTCTATATGAATTCTTTCAAAAGACTCCCGAAGATCAATACGTCACTTTGCCCAAAGCGAGATACTTGGTAACAGGTGGGCATCTTCACTTACTAACAATTTACGATTTACTGCTAAAATGAAATAATTTTTTTTTTCATATGCTTTCTACTAGGTCGTTCATGGACAGCCTCAGAACTTCGCAGGAAATCTTTTGAAGATTTACACAAACTATGGTATGTTTTACTTAAGGAGCGTAACCTACTTGCCACCATGTACGAAGAAGCAAAACGTTTCAATAAACTAAAGGATAGCAGATGGAAAGAAAGACATGACGAAAGAACCTTTAAGGTTTGTTTTATATCTTTCCCTACAGCTTATAACACTAGAAACCATATATTTGAATTGTCTCATTCACCCGTTTATTGTTTAGACTCAGAAATCAATGGCCAGAATTAAACTCGTTTTGAGTGAGAGAAGAGTTGCCTACGAATATGCAAGAAGGAAAGATCCGCAGTTGTTTGGTTTAACTGAAGCTCCTAAATCACAAAAGTTTTATAAAGATGACGGAAAGCCAAACTTTTGGAGGGATGGTATTAGTAGACTTCGAGCCAGGACTGCATCAAGAATACAATAGGTGACTACAAGTTTTTTGACAAACTATGCCATCAACTTTAAGTGATCTATTATTCCATTAGTTGGCAAACAAAGATACATTGAAAATAAGATAGTTGTAATGGAAGAATTGTCAAATAGAAGACATATTAGTTGCACTAATTAGCCGGTTCTTTTATCACCGGTGACAAATGCTAATTGGACTCGCCGATGCCCTGATTTCTTTATTTTCTTGTAAGATCATATGCTCAACAAAGTCATCAGCAAAGGACTGTTTGTCACTTGGATAAAAAACATCTGCGCCAGAACTTTCAATCCCAATCCAAATACCATAATTCCAAAAGCTTTAAG
>CAJVPV010002168.1:0-13697 GCA_910591835.1 Acaulospora morrowiae
CCAGAGGTCCCATCCCAATGCAACAGTGTTCCTTAAAGTCTTTATGTCCTTTGGATTTAAAGCTTATTTGCCTTAGAGAATAAAAAGAGAGAAACGCTTCTTGAGAGAAGATTTCTTAAAAAGGAAATTTTCAAAAAATCAGCGGTGAACGGGTGAGAGTTTTTTTTGTCATATTATTGTAGTTTCAGTTTATTTTTTTTTAAATTTTCTTTATATTTAATAAAAAAATTTTAAGTAAATATGTATTGTTACTATTTAACTATATTTAGCATATATAATATTGTTTAAATTTTTTTTTTGATATTAGTTAAGTATGGATATATAGATTAGCTAATATTTAACTTGTTATATGCTTTATATTCAAAAGATGTTTTTTTTTAATATATATAACTTTTCGATATAATACTATATTATAAATAAAAAACAATATTATCAAACTGGCTCAGCACCATCCAGTTCAAGAGTATATCACTCCCAACATCTTAGCCTATATGAATAATTTAACACTAATTGCTGAATTCAAATAAAGAATAGAAAGCCTTCTTGCAATAACCAATCGGTTTTTTGCAATCAATGGTATCACATGCAACAAAGACAAAATCAAGATTATTAACAATATCAAAATTAAACATGATATTTTGAAAACAATCAAATTTGATAACCATCAAATCCAAATTCTCAAACCTTACGAAAGTGTAAAATACCTTGGTACACTAATTTCTCTCAGGAAATTTCTTAGGGCAAATAGAAAAGCCTTCATCCAAATATTAACTCAAATCATTAATGAGTTATCCAAATGCAATTGGAAAGGAGAAATCAAGCAACAAATCAGTGACTAAATAATTATAAGGAAACTTGAATACTTTTTGCTCTCATTAAACAAATTTTAAACAACTTCAAATCAAAATTAGCAAACTTATAAAGTCAGCCTATAGAATTTCTTCCAAGTGTTCCAACACAATATTAATCAGCTAAAGTGACCTCAACCTATTAGCACTAGAAGAAAGACAAAAAATCACATTAGTAGAAAATCTTATATTCAAACTTGCCATTCCATCTATCAGAAAATACATTATACAAGACATTCGATTCATCCAAATTAAAGAAACAATATAGTTCTGCCCTATATGTGATTCGAAGAGATTCAGTTAAAATAATTGAATCTTTTATGCAGCAAGAGTAGTCAAAGATCTCAAGATCCACATATACCCAACAGAGTATACATTCCATTGGAACAATGCAGAGGATTCAATTGGCCTTCTATTTATAAGTCTACAACTCCAATCCAAAAAAATGGCAATAAACACAACAAATGTATTTAATCTGAAGTTTGCTAATTAACTACTAAAGTTTAACAACACTATCAAACTCATATGACATTAACTTGCCTTACATATAGGAATAATTTGTCTTGGCCAGAACCAAATTGGTTTAAAACCTTTGCAAATAATAAGAACCTTATAGAATTATATGATTCAATACCAAATCCCAGAGCAATATTTTGGTTTGTATATGGTTCGAATACAATAGTTAAGATCTATAAGAAACAATTATAAATGCAAGAAGAAATGATGCTTAAGGAAAAGCACTTTACAATAGATTCAACTAACAACCTTTCCAAATGTTCAAGATGCCTAGCCGGCATACAATCCCATAGCTTTTGCTGGATAACAATCACAAGCTTAACAGTATCAACTTTATAAATATTCATCAATCCATGCAGTACTATCAAATATTGATTATTGAACATTATCAATGAAACTATCAACTCACTACTCAAAAGCAAACAAACTTTCCAAACAATTAATATCAATAACAACCCATCTCTCCAAGCATCACTTCAAGAAGTAGACATTATTAACACTATTATATCCAATCTTACAAAAGTTACTTAATCATTAATGAGTGCAAGGTAGAACTTGCTAGTATCTGTCTAGCTCCTGGCAATATTCTACTAGCAATACTTGATATTATTCAGTAGAGTTCTCAGTGCAATACCATTAAAATCAACCAGTATCAACTTATTTAAAAAGAATGAATAAAATTAATTTTTCTTCTTTAATCCAAAAAATAAATCAAATTATGAAACAGAAATTAATAGAAGTTATATATACCAAATCAAAGTCTAAACCATTTATAAACAAGACAAATCAATGGAGAAATTATCTATCATACTTCTTATAAAGCTCTCTTTTTAACAACACATACCTAGGCAGCAGTATCAGATGGTGTAAAAAAATTTTTAGTATTACCAGAAATTATATAATCTGTGAAAGCTCCTCAATTCTCCAAATCTTTAAATGGTGTTACACCCCACATGGTTTAAAAATAATTAATCAGTCTAATAAAAATATCAAAAAGGCACACAATAATAGCTATAGCAATCTAATAGCATTCAGAATTAAACTCCTCTCAAGAACACTTCCAACTTGTCAAATACTTTACCAATATCATTCTGACCAATATCCAAATAAGTATTGTTCAAGATGTGAACTTTATACTGAAGACATCCAACATATTTTCAAATGTTCTGAAGTCTCAAAAGAGGCCAACCTGATTATAAACAATATTAATTAAATCCTCTATTCAGACAATAATCTCATATTAATTTCTCATATATGACAAGTTGTAAAACTGTCATGTGGCATAACTAATAGAATCTTCTCTACAACAGATATCATCAATTGGGTCAAGATATCAGCAGAATCCCTAATTCAATTATATAATTCAATTTGGAAACCACAATGTAATATAGCCAACATCTTACCTCTCACTGGTATTAAATAAAAACCAAATGAATTATTGAACACTACCAATCTAACCAGATCAAAAAAAAATTACACTGCTTTCACCAGAAGCTCACACTTCAATGACACTCAAAACAAAATCATTATAGACTTATTAATAACTGTTACTAACTCTTTTATTCAATGTAATTATAACTATAACAAATGTATTCAAAAATTAGTATTATCTCTTTCAAACACCATTTTTCTTAATACTGAGTTGATATTTATAGCTGCTCAGTGCTATATGGCAAGATATATTGTTTTAAACTTTCTTTTCAATATTAGTTGTATGGTTACTGTAGGCAAGCCAACATTTAATTTATTGTATCAACATATGAGAGATGTTTTTTTTATAATGTATACCTTGTTATATACAAATAAAATAAAGAAATGATATTTATCTACAAAAAAAAATAATAATAATAAAATAATATTTACTTATTAAAAAAAATTATTTATAAAAATTATATATATATATTTTTAAATATTATAAATATTTTTTATAAAATTATTTTATTAATAAATTAATAATAATAATTTTTTTTACTTCAAACAAGTATAAAATATGAGATTTTATTGATTAATTAATAATTTTGTTATTATATTAAGCATCTATTTAAATTAATACTAGCTTATTATATGTAAAACTTTTAAAACAATATTATATTATAAGATAATATTATAGTAAAAGTAATTTATAAATAGCTTATACCTATTTATAAACAGTTATGTTATTGTAAATTTTAAGAGAATTATTTTTATGGCTATAATAAACATTAAGAGAATAGTATATATAACTGATATAAATAGTAAGAAAAAAATTTATATAAATAGAATAAATATTAAAAAAGTAAATTATATAATTAAGAAAAATAGTAAGGAGATATTTTTTGTAACTATAATAGACATTAGATAAAAAAAAATAAACATTAAGATTTTGGAAGTACAACCTGAACCCATAAGACTATATAATTGTTAAAAATAAGTTGTTGGGTTTTGGTAATACAGCCTGAATCTATATAATCATATAATTGCTAAGTTAGGATTTGTTAGAATTTTGAAATACTGCTTAAACCTATAAAACTATATAATAGCTTGATTTGATATATGGCCATATTGATTGTTAAATTGTTTTAATTTTAATTATTGGAAACTATTTAATTAGTATAAGTAACTATTTTGATTAGTTAATAAAAATTAAGTAAGACTTCAAAAAGTATTCAACTGTTATAAGCTTTTCTCTATATAATTAAAAAGCAAGAAAAACTCTTGAACCTGTTTGCTGCTTGATCAGAAATTCTATCTCAATACAATAATGTGTCTTGAACTTTTTATATTTTTAAACTTATAATATTCTTAGAAAATAAAAAAATGAAACACATTTTTAAAGATTATTATAAAAGGAAATTTTAAAAAATTAACAATGAATAGATAAAAGTTTTTTTTTAAAAATAATAATAATAGTATTAAAATTATTTAATATATTAATTTATTTAAAAAAAATAAGAACAGTATGGCTTTAAACAAAAGTATTAAATTTAAAAAAACATTTCAAGTAAGAGTTAATAGTTGAATTTTTTAACAAGAGTAGAATTATTAACAATTTTTTAAACAATACTAACAATATCAAATAATAGAAGAGTAAAAATCAAAACAGACAATATTAATTATATTAATATGTTTACAAAGTTAAACAAATCTTACTTCAAGAAAATATTGAGAAGACAAATAAAAATATCAAATTGGTAGTTGTGATTAAAATTAATAAATATAATTTCAAGAAAAAGAATCTAATTAAAATTTATTAAAGTAAAAGTTTATAATAAAGATATATTAAACAATCAAATTAATTAATTAATTAAAATAGCAAAAAAAAAATCAAAAATCAAATAGAAACTATTGTTATCAATAATTTTAATTACAATATTAGAATGAAACAATATTATTATTGGTATCTTAATATAAACATTTATTAAAAACTTTAACAAGAAAGAAATTCTTATATATAATAAATATTTTTTAATAGAATTTAACAATAATAAAAGAAAAAATAGAAAACTATAACAAAATTGATTGGAAATATTTCTAGCTTTATAGTATTGGCAAGAGCTTATTAACTATCTTGTTATAACATATAAGAAAAAAATATTTAAAATCAAGTACAATATAATAAATTATCAATCCTGAACAATTTAATTAAATATAGTATTCAATAATTATTAGCAAATATCAAACTTATCTTTTGCTTCAAATGTAAAAAGACTATAAATTATTTAATAATCTGCAAGAAACTTTAGAAAGAGAAAGACAAGATATAGATAAATATTCTTGATAAGCTATATATATATATATTATAAAGCATACTAAAAAAAATAAAAAGAAAGCAAAATCAAATCTAATATCAAATTATAGAATAATAAAGAAGTGAAAAATAAAAAAATTGTTCTTAGTAAAAGAAATAATAAATATTAGTATAAACTGTAAACAAAAAAAGAGATCATAAAAAAAATATATATATATTGAATACTCAAAATATATAAAACAGTAATCCAAAAATTCTAAATAAAATATTATATATTTGAACTAAAAAATTTTGCCAGCAAATCTGAAATGTAAGATATGAAAAGATTTGTAATTACAAGAGATCACTTAATAAAGGAAAGGAAAAAGAACAGATTTCAACTTAGAAATATCAAGAGAAGCATTCAAGTCCAAAAATAAATTCAAATCACAAAAGAAAAAAAAAGAAACAAAAGTAATATTAATGAATGCAAATTTATTAACTAAAGATATTATAACTATAATGATCTTTACAAAAATCAAAAATTTTATAAAGTAAAATAAAGAAGTAAAGCAAATAGTTATGAATATAATATAATAAAGATTTTGCCAAAATATACTATAGTAATAAATTGCAGGCAATGAATTCAAATTTTCTTAGGAATAAAGAAGAAGAGTGAGCAACTTTATTTATCTTCAAGATCATGTTTAAATATTATTAATTAGTTATAGGTATTCAAATATTAGCTTAATTTATATATAAAAGTCTTGTACTAGTATGTTTTTAACTTCAATAATTAAATAAATATAATAAATACAAAAAATTCATTATTAGAAAAATCAATATATTTATAATCTTTATTATATATACAATGCAAAACAAAAAAAATATCTTAAAGTTTAATAATTAATAAATACTTTTAAAAAATTTTTATATATTAAAATTATAAAATATAATACATAAATAATTCTTATAAAGATTATATTAGTAATATTTTTTTTAAAAATTAAAACATCAGATATTTAAATTGCTATTCAAAATCTTTTCAAAATCTTTATATCAATAAAGAAATATATTGTATATAAAATAAAAACAATAACAAGGTTTTTTAAGAAATATTAAAATACTATATAACTTATACAATAAATAATAATTTTTTCTAATTCTAATTATTTTTATAGTGCTATAAGAAAAATTAATATGACATAAGGAGGATGCCAAAACAGTATACGAAACTGGTTATATAACATGAAATTGTATCTTCTGTATCTTTAATACCTTGGATATCTTTAGTATCTTCAAGAGTATAACGAAATCATGTATATAACTAGCAAAAGTGTGTAAGAAAACTAAGATCATCTCAAAAAATTATTAATCAAGTCATTATACATACCTAACACTATTCTGTTAAACTTGCCAAATCTATCATGACGCAAATCGCAAATGTATTTTATTTAAATTAAAAAATTATTTATTAAGATAGTAAAAATAAAAGAATGATTTTTTTGTCCCCGCCGTATATACAACTAGAGATTATGTCTTTTCTACTTGATAATAATGGTAATATCTTTCCTTTAATAATTATTTAATTTTGAAAACAAATCATACGATGAATCAAGTTGCACCGATGATGGTTATAATCCTCGGAATCGTGTTACAAGATATCAATCTATTTTCAGCATTTGATACTGCTCTATTAGCATTTTATATGATTAATAGAAAATCAATTATCAATTTTTCTAATAACAGAGGTTTATGGATTTTGAGAAATAATTAGACATTGGCATTTATCTTGGTTATGTTTTAATGGATTTATTGATTGGAATATTTAATACGGGCAATTAATAATACAAATGACGAAGAAGCGTTATTGCACTTAAGAGGAGAGGTATAGATTTTTTGTTATGTATAATTTAATAACTTCATATTATTTATAATTAGATAGCTTTATAACGAAGAAAATAATAATTACTTACTTTTAAAATTCGGCGGATATCGAACTTTTTTTATCTTCTCGGTCAAATAAGAAAGGAAAATTGATTCCCGAAAAATGGGTAATTATTTTCGAAGGTGAACCGGAAATTTTCTGGTGTGATCCTAAAATTTATATTATATATGTATTGTTTAAAAGCTGGGTCCGAAAAAATCATATCTAGCATTTTTATCACCTTCAAAAATAATTACCCAAATTTGCAATTTTTCATGTATATTTATTGTGTTTTTACCTATAAGAGTAGTTCGACCAGTTTCCAACACGAATATTATTTTCAGATATTACGAAGTATCCGTCGAAGAACTTAGAAAATATGTTTAAAAGTGGAAAATGAGATACATAAATAATATCACGGCTACATTTTTCTCATGGTATTGAGAAATTGTTGGATATGAAAAAAGGTTGCTGAAAAGCCCAATAGATAAAAAGTTTAAAAAGATTAATGAGTTTGACAAAATGCTTGATGAAATAATTAAATTTGATTAATTAAACAAAAGTGAAAAAGTAAGTTATTCTTTAGAAATTTATTTTACATTAGAAAAATGGTATCCGTTGCATTGTTATTTATAATTTTCTTAAAATTCGGTTAGAAAAATTTACTATTGTGAGAATTGTATAAAGCATTTATATTTTAGGGGTTTTCGATAAAATTCATATATAAATATAATCCACTTGTTAAAAAATTGAGAAAATTGAAGTTTAACCTTGATTACAGTAATTACAAAATTTTTATTAATACAAATTCCATTGGTTATCAGTGTAGCCAAGTGCGCGCGTAAAGTAATATTGAAAGTTGATCAATTGCAAGAAAGTCACAAGACATCTTAAATGCATGCGACAATAATAAATTTCTATAACAAATTCTAATAGGAACTTTTTATCCCTATTATTTGACTATACGGTGATGCGTAGCAATTATTTTATTTAATTTATTCAATATACTGTAATAGAACACATACGCTCATGTATCATTAAATAATCCAGGAAACGAGTAAACGGCCCTAAGGCACAATATATAGAGCTAGTTTAATTTATTTTTAAAAAATATATCAAAAATCAATATTCCGAAAAACGAGTAAATAAGCTTAATATTCGGACTATTGTTGGATTATATGGCAACGTACTAGTTCTAAGTGCAGTACTGAATATGTTTTATCAAAATAGATTATTATATTTGAAGGCAGCAAAATATGACTTCGGTAATTATTTTAATAATATGTATATACAATAATTTAAATCCCTGCCTGCTTCGAAAATAATATCCCAATTTTATTCTTATATCTGACAATAGAAAACGTATCACATACTCTAAGGACTTATTGTTATTTCATATTTAAATTGACTAGATCGCTATCTATAATATTTAAGCAGAGTTAAATTAATATATGCTAAATAAAAAAGAAAAACGATATAATTTAATATTATTTACCGTAGCAACACGATTTGGTATAAGGAATAAATTCACTTGCATAAATTTTTTCTGTGTATGAACTTTCCTTATTTTCTAATATTTTATGATCGTAGCTGACACCGTCATCTGGCGCAACGCAATCAGTTAATTCAGCTGAAAATTTTGGATCATCTTTCCATTCTATAAAAGTTCTGCCAATTTCTAAGGCAAGTGGACGCTTTTTTGGATTTTCATTCCAACATCTTTTCATAAGATCTATATAACTTGTCGGTGTACCTTCAATAATAGTTGGTCGAAAGCCATTGCATATTTGAATTTTAAATTGATCTTCAGACTCATGATTAAAAGGAACAGCTTTTCCAGAAGATACTTCCCACATAATAATGCCAAATGAGTAAATATCTGATGATAAGGTATACTGTGAGCCACAAAGAACTTCAGGCGCAATGTATGGTAAAATCCCAAAAACTCCTTCAGAGTTTGTATCAGTCGATATTGAAAGACCTAAATCTGCAATATATCCACTATATAATTCTTCTAGTAGTACATTACCACTATGTAAATCTCGGTGAATAAGATTTTGTGAATGAATTATTTCAAGATCAGAAGTAATGCTAATTAGCAAGTTTAACTTATCTTTCCACGATGTTTGTGCCACCAAATGAAGGTTGCTACGCAAAGAACCCATTGCTGCATATTTAGTAACAAGAATAAAATCCTTAGAGATTTCGTCTCTAGATATTCCGAAACATTTTATAAATGTGTCGTTTTTATATCCAATATCGCAAAATGCTTTTAACTTTAACGCAAAAAAAAAATTAGGGAAAGTTAAAATAGTATACCGTCTAATTTTTGAATAAAATTACCTCTTTTATAAACTCCTTATGATTATCTCTTGATCCATGGAGTAATTTAAGCGCAACACCTCTAGTACCCCAATGAGCATAAAATATAGTTGCAAATCCACCTTTCCCTTTTTTTTCAATGTTTTTAAATTCACTGTAAGGAATCCAACGTAATGAATATTTACTTTCAGAAAGCATCTTTTTAAGTTCATTGTCAATATCCGAATTTTCAGCTACTGATTCGTTCGAAACTAAAAAGATAAACTATTAGATTATGAATAAATAAAGATAAGCAATAGCATAGCAATGCACTATATTTACTTAATAATTGATTTCTTTCCCTAATTGTTTACACATCATTGTTAACTTATGGAATATATATTAATACATAGATTAAATATTTACTTACATTTGATACCAATGCATAGCCATTTGTAAGTTCCTCGCAACTCCCATTCCATTTCTATAGAACCCAGCAACCACATGCATTCCATTTACATCACCCATCTCTGCTGATTTTTGACAATATTCGAATGCATTATGTTCATCTTCCTCCACTCCAATTCCATTAAGATAACAAGTTCCAACATTAAATGTTCCTGATGCATGCCCCATCTCGGCTGATTTGTGATAATATTCGAATGCCTTATTTTCATCTTTCTCAACTCCAATTCCTTTTTCATAACAATGGCCAACAGTATATGTGCCCAGTGCATTACCCATCTCGTCTGATTTTTGATAATATTCGAATGCTTTATGTTCATCCTTTTCAACTCCAATTCCATTTTCATAACAATAGCCAACTTGATTTGTTCCTTTTGTATGACCCATCTCAGTTGATTTTTGATAATATTCGAATGCCCTATGTTTATCCTTTTCAACTCCAATTCCATTGAGATAACAATTGCCAACTTGAAATACGCCGTCAGAATCCCCCATCTCGGCTGATTTTTGGTAATATTCGAATGCCTTATGTTCATCTTTTTCAACTCCAATTCCATTTTGATAACAATTTCCAACTTGAAATGCGCCGTCAGAATCCCCCATCTTGGATGATTTTTGATAATATTCGAATGCCTTGTATTCGTCCTTCTCAACACCAATTCCATTTCCATAACAATGGCCAACATTATATGTTCCTGATGCATTACCCATCTCGGATGATTTTTGATAATATTCGAATGCCTTATGATTATCCTTTTCAACTCCAATCCCATTTTGATAACAAACACCAACATTATATGTTCCCAATTCATCCTCCATCTCGGCCGATTTTTGATAATATTCGAATGCCTCATGTTCATCCTTTTCAACTCCAATTCCATTTTCATAACAATGGCCAACATTAAATGTTCCCGATATATCATCCATCTCAGCTGATTTTTGATAATATTCGAATGCCTTATATTCATCCTTTTCGACACCAATTTCATTTTCATAACAATATCCAACATTATATGTTCCCAATGCATCACCCATCTCGGAGGATTTTTGATAATATTCGAATGCTTTATGTTCATCCTTTTCAACTCCAATCCCATTTTGATAACAAACGCCAACATTAAATGTTCCCGATGCATGGCCCATCTCGGCCGATTTTTGATAATATTCGAATGCCTTATGTTCATCCTTTTCGACACCAATTCCTTCATCATAACAATAACCAACACTATATGTTCCTGAAGCATGACCCATATCGGCTGATTTTTGATAACATTCAAATGCCTTATGTTCATCCTTTTCAACTCCAATTCCTTTTTCATGACAATAGCCAACATTACTTACTCCTAACGCATGACCCATCTCGGCTGATTTTTGATAATATTCGAATGCTTTATGTTCATCCTTTTCAACTCCAATTCCATTGAAATAAAAATTGCCAACATTATATGTTCCCGATGCATGACCCATCTCGGCTGATTTTTGATAATGTTTGAATGCCATGTGCTCATCTTTTTCAACTCCAATTCCTTCATCATAACAATAGCCAATATTAAATATTCCCGATGCATGGCCTATCTCGGCTGATTTTTGATAATATTCGAATGCCTTAAGTTCATCCTTTTCAACTCCAATTCCAATTCCATAACAATGGCCAACTTGAAATACGCCGTCAGCATCCCTCATCTCGGCTGATTTTTGATAATATTTGAATGCCTTATGATTATCATTTTTAACTCCAATTCCATTTCGATAACAAACGCCAACATTAAATGTTCCCGATGCATTACCCATCTCGGATGATTTTTGATAATATTCGAATGCTTTATGTTCATCCTTTTCAACTCCAATTCCATTTTCATAACAATAGCCAACATTATTTGTTCCTAATGCATTACCCATCTCGTCTGATTTTTGATAATATTCGAATGCTTTATGTTCATCCTTTTCGACTCCAATTCCATTTTGATAATAAACACCAACTTTATATGTTCCAGATGAGTCACCCATCTCGGATGATTTTTGATAATATTCGAATGCCTTATGTTCATCCTTTTCGATCCCAATTCCATTTTGATAACAAACACCAAGCTTATATGTTCCCGATGAGTCACCCATCTCGGATGATTTTTGATAATATTCGAATGCCTTATATTCATCCTTTTCAACTCCAATTCCATTTTGATAACTATAGTCGACAATATATGTTCCCGATGCATTACTCATCTCGGCTGATTTTTGGTAATGTTCGAATGCCTTATGCGCATTCATCCCGTTGGATTTTTGATAGTTCTGAAAACACACTGTTTTGATTCTAATACTGTAAAGTTTAATGAGCGTGAATTAGATTAAAATCTGTTGATCAATATTTGTGAACTCAATACAGTACGTGTGTATGCAGTGTCAATTTGAAAAATTGACGGTCGTACAGTATTTTCGTAAATGGGTACAGTATCTTGAACACTCCAATAAAATAAATTTCTAAAAACTTTTTCTCCAATAAAAATGTATCTTGATTTAAATTATAAATAAATTTTGTACAGTGAATAGTTTTTAATAAAGGGTCCTTATTTATGCCTATTATGTAATTGAATAAATGGAAACGTATTAAATTTCTTAATAATTAAATAATTAATCCTATCTTCGTATCATAATAGACTTTCGTTCTTTTTTATTTCTTTAAAGGCAATATATATACTGTATATATAGTATATTATTAAAAACTTTGAATATTTTGATGATTTCAACTTTCTTATAATTCCCTTCGGAATGAAGAGATGATTACAATTAAATTTATATTAGTAACTGTTTATAGGACGACTTACTTTAAACACAAATCTAACAAATTCTTTCTCATACATCACATTGTTGGCAATATAGTCACTTAAGCTAAAATTCCAAGCTTTTATTATAAATCTGAATCGCGAGTCAAATTACAACGTTAATAATAAATTCACCAGCTCACATTATTTTTAAATCATATTGTGACCTGTGTCTTTTTGATAGAAAAAACAAGAATTTGAAATTTGTATACAGTACATTGAAGTTAGAATTAGGAATTATTATGACTGATTATTACATACTATCACACAGTCACTAATATTATATGATATTTTTTAGTGATCTTTCATTTTCGTAAAGATACTGACTAAAAAGATTAATAGTAACATTACGTACAGTCGGTCTAATTATTTGAATTGTGAATGAGAGCATTAGAAAGTAAAAATCCACACTTAACTCAGAATACTAGGATCGCATACTATCACATATCCTAGAACCATCAATGCCTTTGTTCGAAAAGCACCACATCTGTATCTAAAGATATCAAAAATTGAATCGAATTTCTAAGTTCACTGATAATCTGTTGACGCTTTGTGGCTAATGAATATTGCATATTTTAACATTAATACGATATTAGTAATAACTTTATTTGTAAGCTTTTTCGGGGAATAATATTGGCCTTTTCATTTTATTTTTGACCAGACATCTTTTCACCCATCAGCTGTAAAGTATTCACAAACAAAAATTCCATACTGTCAAGTAGCGCAGGCTAATGTAAGTTAATGCACATCGTTTAATAAAATAAACTAGAAAACATATAATTATTACCAAAATTAAATTTATATGACATACCGATAATATAATAATGTTTACATGTTCCATAAAATTATTTAATATATCACGATACAGTACTCTGATTCATTCGAGCTTTTATTCAGTACATCTATTTATATTTCTTTTCTAAAAAAAACGACATTAATTCTAACTCAAAAAAAATTTTTTTTGAAAAGATAATAGCATTCATATTAGTCGCGTCTATTTCTGTTTCTCACACGCGATTATAATTAATTTTATAAATATTAGCTTAGTTCTTTCAGCGAATAATGTTACATCATAAAAAACCTTTTTTAATTCACTTATATCGTGTTAACATAAT
>CAJVPV010002169.1:0-13693 GCA_910591835.1 Acaulospora morrowiae
AACAAGTGGATGGGCCCTTATGGTAGGCCTTGCGTTAAACCCTTCTTAACAAGGGAGATGTATATCACATATTAAGTATAAAATCTTGCCCTGTTACAAGTCTAAAATTTTATAATAAAAACACATGCGGGAAGCTGCCCGCTTCTTTAAATATATATATATATATATATATAATAATTGTTATTATTATTGTTATATTGAAAATTAATTTAAATAGATTTTTTTATTTTTTAAATAAATTTAATTAAATAATTAAAAAGTAATGATTTTTGAAAATATTGAAATGGTATAACAAGTATTCTTAATATAAAATTGTATATAAAGATTGTATTAAAACAAATAATAAATTTAACAACATTGTTTAAGTATGTTTTTTAAAAAATATTTGGTTTTATAAGTATAATAATATAGATGTAAATAATTTCTATAATATAATAAAAATAAGTAAAAATATAAAAAAACAAAAAAAAAAAAACTATTATAAATTTTTTCTTATATATTTGAAAGATAAGCAAAAATTTTAAACTTGAATAGATTTTAATTAAAAATTTCATCTTATTGTATCAATTGTTTTAAAAGTTTTTGAGTTTTAAATTAAAGTTTATTTATAATTAAAAATATAAAATATTTTTTTTATTTAAAATTATTATTCAAAAAAGATTTTTTTAACTAAACAATTATAATTAAAAAAGAGTTTTATTTAATTTATATAAGAATTTTAACAATTAAATTATTTATAAAATAATTTATAAAAATAATTTATTTTTTAGATATCTATACTTATAACTACTTATATATAATTTAAACAAGAAAATATTATAATAATTAAAAAAATATTCAAAGATTATATAAAAATTTTTATTTAAAACATTTTTTTTTGTTTTACAAAAAAATCATAAATACTGTATATTAATATTTTATATACTGTATTTATAAACAAGAAATTTATATTAATAAAAGATATTTTGAAATTATAAATCAATTTTTCAATAATTCAGATTTAAATCCTATTAAAAACCTTTGATCTATTATAAAAAAAATACTGTATATTATTTTAAAATTTTTTTAAAATAAAACCATATCTTAGTTAATAATTATATATTCATAAAATTTATAGATTTTAAGCTTTATTTTGATAAATAAAAAATTTACTACACATTGTATATATATGAAATATTAGTTAAATTACAATTAGATAAAAATATTTTTTATTATTTCAGGTATACATTAAATTAAATATTTTGATTTCTTATACTGCATTTATTTATTTTCAATTTTAAATTCCAAAAACAAATATTCCATACTGTGGATTATTCTGCAAGGTAATTATGTTTGCCATAAAAAGACTAATAAATAACAAACATTTTTGTCGGCATGATTGTGAAAAAAAAACCCCCCGATTATGAGACTAGTATGTGTTAGAAAGATAAAGATTGCTCATTGATTCGCCAACCCCTTAACCAAAATGGGGTTCTGCAAAAATTTCTTACTCCTGCCTTATAAAAGTTTATACTACAATTTCTAATATATCTTTTAAAGTTAGCAGCTGGTTAAAGTAGGATAACATATTAAATATACGCAATAGCATTGTCTGATGTTGGTCCCGGCCGCTGATGACTGGATTTGGTTTTTATTAATAAAAGTTGATTGGTGATTGGTTGGTTTACATATTCTAAAGAAATCGTATTACAAAAAGTTTCTCTCTTGGCATAATAAAAATGTCGGTCAAACCACCAGAAGAAGAAGAACTTCAAATCGAAAAAAAATATAACAAAGAGAAAAAAATCGGTGAAGGAACGTATGCGAAGGTGTATAAAGGTATTTATTTCCATTGTCTTCCACCTTAACTCAACTGTTCAGTCAGTGATTCATCAGACACTGTATAGGCACCGAACGCGAAACTGGCCGTGTCGTCGCCATTAAGAAAATTAAACTCGTACAGACAGAAATTGGTTTTCAGGGTATAGAAATATCAGCAGTGAGAGAGGTAAAGGTTTTACGAGAACTAAGGCATCCTAATATCATCGAGGTTAGTGAAAAGGAGCATTTTTTGGATAGAATTGTCATGCGATGATGTTCACGAAAATCCATTTTCCACTACAGTTAATCGACATTTACTCACACCAAACAAATTTACAACTTGTATTGGAATATTTGGATTCAGATCTGGAAATGATAATTAAGGACAAGAGTCTTGTATTCATGTCAGCTGATACTAAAAGTTGGATGTTGATGACGTTACGCGGTTTGGATCATTGTCATCGAAATTGGATCCTTCATCGTGTATGCTATCTCAATTTATTCCGACCCATCGACTCACTTTATTTTACCGTGCAATCATATTTTTGGTTTAAAACTCGACAACATTATTACTCACACGCAAAAGGACATGAAACCAAACAACTTGTTGGTCGGTAAGGATGGCCAGCTGAAAATTGCAGATTTTGGTCTAGCGCGTGATTTCGCGGATCCACACGTTAAGAACATGTCACCACGGGTTGTAACTAGGTAAATGTTGGTGCACAAGCGTGTCCTCTTCGCTTGAATGTTGGCTAAAGCTCGGGTTATCTACAATCAAGGTGGTATCGGGCTCCGGAATTATTTTTTATTCCGTCGCAGTATAGCTACGCAGTTGACATATGGTCAGTGGGTTGTATATTCGCTGAATTAATGTTGCGAACACCTTACCTTCCTGGAGAGACAGACCTAGGACAACTTGAAACCATTTTTCAAGCATTAGGAACGCCTAACGAAGAGGATTGGCCGGTATTTGTGCTATACCGTTCATTTTTATTACCATTCTCCACCGTTAGGTCAGGTCATGAAGATGTAATTACACACTTTAGGGGTTTTCCGAGCTATCGAAAAATGTCCGTTTTCAAAAATTTCCTAGGCCACCTCTGAAACAACTTTTCACGGCCGCAGGGAATGACGCAATAGATTTGTTAGAAAAGTTATTGACCTATGATCCAAATAAAAGGATTACAACGCGTGAGGTAAATGATATAAATGATATTTTCACCATTCACCTCCATTTTCCAATAATAACCTTTATGCATCTATTTCAGGCGTTAAACCATCCATATTTCAGGAACAAGCCAAGACCCACACCTCCAGAACGTTTACCAAAACAAGAAAAAACACCATTGGAGGAAGAAGCACAATCGAAACAATTGCCTTCGACCCGAATGGATCCTAAAGAATCAGGTAAAAATAAGCGGAAAGCACAAGACTTGAGTAGTAACGGTGACAAAAAAATTCAACGTACATGAGAGCGCCTTATTAAAACAATAAAAAATTGTTACAGTATGAAATTTTTTACTCACACGAAGTCAGGTGTAAGATTTCAATCGACTACACAATAAAATACAATACCATACCTCGGGCACCGAAATCTTACGTAAAAAATTGTATGAAAAAAATTTTTTGACGCCTTACCTTAAGTATCCAAAAAAAAAACCGTTAAAAGTTAGTTTAGCGTGCACCAGTTAAAGTACCCCACAGTTTGTGTGGCCGTGAGAAACTTTATGCCCAGAATAGAAATTTGGCTGTAATGCTATGTCACATAAATGGTTAACTGATTTTATGATCTGCTAGTATATTCTATATATTGGTGTATTTTTATATAAAATAGATGTTTTCTTGTCGGTTTTGCCCTAGCAAAAAAAAAAAAAAAGTAATAATGTCTCAACATAATCAATTATCAAATGGAGAGAATTCCAATAAGTGTCGAAATAATGAACTTAGCCAAAAGTTGATACAACTCGAACACGAATACGGAGCACACAAGTGGGGAATTCTCTGTTTACCCTGAGAAAATAAATTTGTTTTTTCTTTTTATTAACCGACTAATTATCCATGTGTAGTTATCACCCACTTCCTATGGTCTTTTCCCGAGGTGACGGAGCTTACGTTTGGGATCCTGAGGGTAACAAGTATATGGACTTTCTATGTGCCTATTCGGCCGTAAATCAAGGCCACTGTCATCCAAGGATTGTAAAAGCCCTTTGTGATCAAGCCCAAAAACTCTGCTTGAGCTCTCGAGCATTTTATAACGATGTTTTTGGCAAATATGCAAAATATGTTACCGAAGTAAGTCTACTTGAAAATTTATTCCCGATTTATTCTGATTTCAAGTGGTGACCGTTTTGAAATTTATAGTATTTCGGTTACGACATGGTTTTGCCGATGAATACGGGTGCTGAGGCAGTCGAAACAGGAATCAAGCTGGCCCGAAAGTGGGGCTACATGAAGAAGGGTATTCCCGATGAACAAGCGATAATAATCTCGTGCTCAAACAATTTCCACGGTCGCACATTGGCGATCATTTCCATGTCAACCGACCCAGATTCCAGGCTCGGATTTGGTCCTTATACACCACGTGTTGGACCTGTTTGTCCAGTTTCCAAACGCGTTCTCAACTACGGCTCAGTTAGTGACTTGGAAGATGCATTAAAAGCACATGGGCAATTTGTAGCCGGATTTTTGGTGGAACCAATCCAAGGAGAAGCAGGGTACGATTGATTGAATAGATTGCTTATGGTTGCGCTACATTACTGACCGTAAATAAATATAAATATATATATATATATATTTTCAAATAGTATTTACGTTCCCGACGAGGGGTATCTGAAGAAATGCTATGATCTCTGCAAGAAGTACAATGTTCTGTTAATCGTCGATGAAATCCAAACCGGTCTTGCTCGTACGGGAAAAATGCTTTGTCAAGAACATGATGGCATAAAGGCCGATATTACGTTATTGGGTAAAGCACTATCAGGTGGTGTTTATCCCGTGTCCGCTGTTCTTTCCAGCAGAGATATCATGTTATGTATCCAACCTGGAGAACACGGTTCAACCTATGGAGGCAACCCTTTGGGTTGTGCCGTGGCCATGGAGGCTCTTAAGGTGATTAAGGACGAGAATTTGGTAGAGAGATCGGATATTTTAGGAGAAAAATTCCGTCAAGCTCTTCGTAATATTGGATCCCCTCTGGTTCAAAGTGTACGAGGTCGCGGATTGTTAAACGCAATCGTGATTGATGAAACCAAAACTAACAAGACCGCTTGGCAATTATGTTTATTGCTTAAGTCTCGTGGGCTATTATGTAAACCCACGCACGTTAACATAATCCGTTTAGCACCATCGCTGAACATTGCCGAAGATGAATTAATGAGAGGCGTCCAAATTATCAAAGGGGCGTTGAATGATATTGTCAGTATAAAAGCTGAAGACATTCCAGGATATTTAGAAGACTTGAAGTTAGCTTCTAATGCAGCCGAATAATTTCAGAATAATAATAACTATTTAAAAATTTTATTATTATAGAACAATATTTAAATTCTTTTTTTAATTTTTTTAAACTACCTCTTGTCGATCATTATATACATACACGTGACAAATCGATTATCATAAAAATTACAAACTTTTTTTTTTAATGCAAAACAATGTCTAGTCCGTTTAATATTCGTCCTAAATTCTCAACAGTTGCAATCCGTAACCTTTTGGCGCGCGCGGCTAAAAAATCGGGAGGACCACCACCAGGAACTCCAGGATACCAAAGTAGTAATATCACTGACACGCGATATCAAGTAATTAAAAGGATCCTCTACGAAACTCCAAAACCCGAACTTCCGCCGATGACCGAGGAAGATATCGAAAGACACAAGACCATTGAAAGAGCTTGGAAATTATTTATGCGAAATCAACGTGAAAAACGTGACGCCGAAATGGCTGCCAAGTACAGAATGTTAGACAAAGCAAATAGAGAGCTAGAGAAATTACCATCAAGATTGTTTGTCCAAGCTCAAATGGGAAACAAGACCACGTTATTTCCGAAGCAGATGAAAGTTCCGACAGAAACTCCCCCTCTAAAAGGTTGGAATAATGATTTTAAGTCATCCTAAGAGATTCGTACCATTTTACCTGATACGTAATATTCAAAAATGAAATATTGTGCAACTATGAAAAATGAGAATTTCAATCGAGATTTTTGAGAATACATGTGATAACATTTATTTAATATTTCAAACACATTATTTGATACTGTATTTCAAATACATTATTTATCATTACTATTTCTTAATTTTGAAAAATACAATAAATATTTTGTGCAGTATATATTATCTTGGCAGATATTTATTGTACAAGTGCGAGAACTTTGAACTCATTCCATTAGATGAGAGAAATCTGTATATTTAGTTGAATTCCTATCTAAATTTTTACTTTGTTTAGAAACTTAAATTATTGTTTCAATAATCCAAAAAAATGCCAATGATTGCGATTGTCGAAAAGCGAGTTTCATTCAAAATGAACTCATAGTCACTATCACACTTTCCAAATTCATTTTCTGCAGCCGCATCACTTCAATGGTACTACTTACTTAAACCCACAAAACAAAGGTGCATATAGAATGCGTCGTTCATTGAAACGCGCAAAGAGGCAACAGTTCGCGACAAGACGACATGCATGACATGACATGGGACACGATTGTGCGACATAAATGGAATCTGTCAATTAAAACCGCCCTAACAATATGTGCAACCAGGGATGCCCGGGCACCCACATAATATGATTGACACATGACTGATTATAGCATTTGTAATTTGATTATTCAAAAATTCAAATAGATCATTTAGCAATATAACCTTTTTTGTTATTTTCTCACCGACTTTTATTATAAACATTTTATTTATTTATTGAATATTTGTTATAATGAAAAATGAATTATTAAATATTAATATAATTTTTTAAAAAATAATTTGTATAAAATAATTGTAGTATCTTACACATTTTGAATATCTTTTTTTTTTAGAATAATCTTAGCATACTCAAAACATATGATATCATATTATTTTTAAATTCAAGTAAAATATAATTTTTATATATTAGTAATTTACTAAAATAAATTTAAAACTGTTATACATAATTGTTTATATTAATAATCTTCTTCAAACTTGTCTATTAAATTAACACGTTATACAGTATAATAATATTTATTATATTAAAGAAATTATAAACTTTTATTAAAATTAAATCAAAAAAAATTTTTTTATACAATCTTTTTTTATTTTAACTCATTTTTAATTTTTTATTAAAAAAAATCAATGATTCTATCTTTACATAATCTAATTAAATAAAAATAAATTACAAATATTTTACATATAATATATATAGAAAAGTCAATAAATCTTATATAAAAAATATATAAATATTTTACTTTTTGTAAATATTAAATCATAAGTATGTATTTTATAATTTAAAAATACTATTTATTATACTATAAATTTTTAAATTTTTAAAAAAAATTATTAAATAAATAAATTAGTTTAAAAATATTATTATCTAAAAGTCTTATAAAGTTAAACCTTTTAAATATATTATAATTTTTATATATAAGTATTGGTTAATTATTAAAAATTTTAATAAAATATTTATATTGTAATTAAAATAATTTTGATTTGATATTTAAATAATAATTTTTAAAAGGAATTATTGTTTTAAAAATAATTTTTCACAGGTATTACAAGAAATATTAAGAATCTTTATAATTAAAACATAAAAACAAAATTTTAAATGATTACAAAAATAAGTTATTCTAAATTAACTAATTGACCAACTAATTGATTGACATAAAAATTATATAAATAGAAGTTACTTATATAATGTTTTTCTTAAATTGCTTAATTTAAATATTGTAATGTTATAATTTTATAAATTATATAATCTTATAAATTCTTTGAACTTTATAAGCTACTTAGATTTTTTAAACAATTTAATCTATATTATATATTATAAATAAATAAATAAATATTATTACTAAAAATAAATTAAAAAACAATTCAATAAGAAATAAATTAAATTAAATTAAATTATTTATTTTATCATATATTTTCTTTTTAAAAAATATATTTAACAATCAATCCTTATTATTATTTATCAAATTTCTTTATTATTAATAATTAGTTAATTAAGAATAATCATGTATTAATACTTCAAGTTTTTATATATTGTAATATAGATTTTTGTTTATATTCAGTTTTTACTTGATTTTTATTAATTATTTATATATCTAATTTGTTTAAGTATTAATTAGATAATTATTTGACAATTAATTAATTTTTTATATAATTTCTTATTCAAATTTAAATTTAAAACAATCTTAAATTCAAATATTTTTTTATATTAATATAAATTTTCCTTATTTTAATTTTAATTTTTAAAATTTTCTTATCAATTAAAATTTTAAATCATTTCCTTATTAATTATAAGTATTTAAAACATCAAGCTCAAATCACTTTTTTACAAGATCAAAATTTTCTTTTTTATAATAAAATTAAAAACTTAAAGCAAAACTAATTTTTTTGAAAAATAAATATTAAGCTATATTATCTTATAATACTCAGTTATAATTTTATAAAAACTTGTGATGCCGAATATTGTGTCAAAATTAAGAATTCTAATAATTCAATTCAATTTGATTTTCAATTCTTAGGTTTATATTAAATTTAATATATGAATTATAACCTATTATTATTTTTAATAATATTTTAAACCTTATGCAAATCTATACAAGTCTATTTAATTTCAATTTTCAGAACTATAGTCAGAATCAATATTCTTTTAAAAATTAATTTTACTTAATTTTAATAATATACTTTTTAATATAAAGCTTATAGAGCATAAATAAATTTTTTTTTAGTTTTATATAAATAAACATTAAAATATTTTTAAAAAATATAATATTCCTTTGTTATTATTACTTCTACTAATTTCTTGAAAATTAGATATTGTTATTTTCTTTTCTATTTGAACTATATATATTTACTTATTATTATAAAAAAAAATTTAATTAACAATATAATTTTGAATTATTATATATTACTTAGTAATTTCAATATAATATGGTTTTTAAAAAATATCTGAATTTAATTGTATTATACAGTAAAATCTTCATAAATTAATACTCCATAAATTAATAATTTTCTTAAATTTATAAAATTTTCTGGTCCCATTTTCAAAATTACTATATAATTTGTTTCTATATTTTAATAATCTTCTTAATTTTATAAAATTTAAAAAAAACACTATGGTTTCAAAATTATTAATTTATGGAGGTTTAACTATATATAATTTGAACTATTAATTCTAAATAGTCAAAGTTTAATTCAAATAATATTTCTTTAAACAATTCAAATAAATAATTAATAAAGTTTGTTTTTGTCAAATTAAATATTTTTCTATTATTAATTAACAAGTTGTTACTGTATATTGCTTATTAAATTAATAACTTAAAACAAAAATATTATTTTATAATTCCTTTGTTTTATTTATTAACTTTGTTTTTTCTCCTTTAATATTTTTTGTTTTGTTTGGATTTCTTCTATTTAATAAGATTTCTCCAAAATATTATATAATATATTGTTATTTAATATAAAATTTTTTTCAAAAAAAAACAAACATATAATTTAAAATAAAAAAATTATATAAAATAATAATTAATATTAATAGTTTCATAAAATACTATAGTCTTAAATATTATTTGATATTTGATATTATATAATTAACCAGTTTTTAACTAGTATATACTAAAGCTCCAAAAAAGTATCGAACTGATATTGAATTGGTATCGAAATGGTACTGATCTATAGTAAATTTAATATATGGGTTGTAACCTACTCATATGTTTTTATAGTAAATTTAAGTATCGAACTGGTATCGAAGTAGTATCAAAGTGATATTGTTAAGAGCCTTAGTATATACTATAGATTTTCAAGAATAAAGATTATTAATGACTATATATATGGCTTTATAAAAGTATTTGATATGCAAGAAATATTCTAAAACTATAAATAAATAAAAAATAATAATTTTGAATTAATTTCAAAAATATGTTTCATATATTGTTTAATAGAATTTAATGAAGTTATTAATTGTTTAATAATAAATTTTTAATAATAAATATTGTTCAAAAGTTTTAAAATAATTATTTAATATCTTGTTGCCTAATATATTCAAATTTTTTCTTTATACTTTTTTATTTTAACTTAAGTTTAATAAAATTTTTTATAACAATATTATAATTTTGATTTTGTTTATCCTTATTAAATTTTTATTTTTTGATTTAATAATTGTATTAATTCTAATTCTTATAATTTTTATTAATATATTAAATAAATATTTTTATCAATAACAATATAGAATTTTTTCTAAAGTAACTTCCTCACTATAAAAGAATATAAAACTCTTTCCACTGATCTATTTACCAACCTAAAAACAGACGTTCTCAAAAGATTTTATATCTTCTTGATAATAAAGTCTATACACTTTCCTTAACAACACTAGTTCCCTAACTAGCAGAACGAGCAGCAGCTATCACTTGTTTTCTTTTTTTTTTTCAAACACCTTGTATATTTTTGCGACTAAATACAAGAAACATATCCAAAAGGTTTATGGCAGAAACACCTTTCTAGGAAGAAAACTGATAAGAAAAAGTACCCTTCAAAGATCCCCAGAAGGTTCAAAAGCCCAGAGAAATAAAGAAAAAGAAACCTCTAGCCTTTATATTATCTCTCTAGCTTCACACTTCTTTTTTCTCAAGTGTGTTTATTTTTTTTTTGTTTTTCTGGAAAATTTTGCCTACCTCAGTTTGACCCTGAATTTTTGATTACACTGGACTTTCCTGCAAGATGATTGTTCAAGGTCATGGATTGGTTGATCACGTCAGCCACAGAAAAAGTAAACAAGATACGTCTTTTCACGTGTTCCAAGTCGCATAACACCAAAATCAATAATGTGATTGGTTCCGGAAAGAGTTGGATGGTTTTCTAGTTGAAAGAGTAGCAAGGGAGTTCTAGGTGAAAGTTGAAGTTGTAAATGAAGAAGGAATGATCCCCTTTTTTGTTTTCCCTTTTATTTGCTTCTTTTCTTTTCCTATTCTACCTAGAGGACTGGAAGTAATTACAAGATTCAAATCCTATTCCAATCTGGAAGCATCGATGTCTATCCCAAAAATAGTTGAAGAAAGGGTCTTGAAACTATCCACTGGTTAAGTGAAGCAGTAATTTCAGAAAGACATGGCTTGGGAGAGAAATCAACAATAGAAAACTAATATTCTTTCTGATCAGAAGTCTTCAAGCATAAAGTTTCAAGAAATATTTTCCAGGAAGTGTCCTTAAACGTTCTTGGATATCGTGCACTTCGATGGAAATTAAACAGTTCAACTGACTATAGACAGTGACAAGTGAGTATTCATGAGAGGTTTGGATTTTGTTCACTAAGATATCATTTCAATGATAGATAGAATAGATGATAGCTTTTATTTCTTTTTATATATTATTTTATTTGTACACATTTGTATTGTTTTTTCTACTCTTATTTCTTTTTTATCCCTTGCCTCTTGCCTAGTTTCTGCAAAAGGGGAACAACACAATTTGGATTTATGGTCGTGACTATAAAGATGATCTGCAAGCTATAATCCTTATGGTACAATTGGATCTTAATCCTAACCATTAGGCTAGCAACATATTACTCCCATAAATCGCATCTAGAAACTTAGGCTTAAGATGGATAAGCTGGATTAAGAAAATTTGTACTTTGCATGTATTCTCATACATGTAATGGTTCTCTATAATTTAATAAATATATGACACCAGTCTGATTGCGGGTTAAAAAAAAATATATATATATAGAATTTTTTTTTTTTAAAAACTAGCTTAACCTTGTTTAGCAAACTTTATTAAAGTCAATATTTACATATATTTGTACACATTTCTGTATATAAACTATGCTATAACATTAATTGATGAGTGTATGCTAAACTATATCGAGGTTTCCTAGATATTGGCTGTTGCTATCAACTTTTCCTAATGGATAAAGGTTGAAACTAACGTGCCAAGGCATTGCTATTGTTAATGTCACTAGTATATAAATAGAAAAATTTGTTTCTTGTCATTTTGTCCATGTTTTTAATCCATCTTTTCAGCAATTTCCTTCCCAGGTTCTTTTTCCTATTTGCTATTATTTCTTTTTTTTCCTTGTCTCTTTCGATTTCTATTTGATATAATCTGTATCTTCACTTTCTTTTGTCTGCTCTGCTGATGTTATTTATCTCTTCTCATTCTGTGATCTCTTCATATCTTTTTTTCCATAGCTCGTTAATTACTTTTGTGTTTCTCTCAATAATTTTTCTGCATACTTCTTTTATTTTTTTCTTTGTAAACTGATATATATATCAGGTTATCTTTTTGGTCAGAATTCCCCTTACTATATAGTTTCTTGTGCACTCCGAGTTCATGATTAATGGCATTTTCAGTTTTGTCTTTCCCTTTGTTGCAATTTCTTTGACACCCTTCGGTTTCTTCTTTTATTATCTTTTTATATTCATCTGTTATCTTGTATTGCCAGTGTTTATGCATTAAGTGCTCAAGGCTTTCTTTTTCCTTGTATCCTGGGCATTTGTTTGATTTGT
This sequence comes from Acaulospora morrowiae, assembly GCA_910591835.1. Classification (NCBI taxonomy): domain Eukaryota; kingdom Fungi; phylum Glomeromycota; class Glomeromycetes; order Diversisporales; family Acaulosporaceae; genus Acaulospora; species Acaulospora morrowiae. The sequence goes on from CAJVPV010002169.1 coordinate 12,470, forward strand.
AGATATCTGGTCTTCTTTCTACTAGCCTATTCAGTGTAGGAAGTTCGTTATTTAATAATCTGTACCTGATTCTTCTGTATATGTGATCTTCTCGGCTAATATATATTTTAATTATTTTGGATTGGTGTTGTGCTTCCCAGGTGAAGTGCCAATCTATTTGTAGCTCGTCTTTGTACTTAATTCAGACTCTGTTTCTTCTCTGTGTTATCCAATTTGCCATTCATTTGGTGTTTTGCATATTTTTCAAGAATTCTTTGATATTCATATCTAGCTGGTATCCTCTCCAATTTAGTGTTCCCCATGCTACTGCTCTTGGATTGGCTGTTATAATTGCTTCATCTCCTTTGTTCACTCCTTCTTTTGCCAGTTTGTCTGCCTCTTCATTTTTCTCTTCTTCCTAGTGTACTTTGACTTTAATAAATGTTGTTTGTTCTTGTCTTTCTTTGATGATTCTTTTAATCAGAGTTTTGGTTATCCAGTTTGTGCTTTATTAGATTTGGCTGCTTCCTTTATCTTCTTTTTGAATCCCTTGAATAACTGCCTGGCTGTCTATATATATTTCGACATCTGCTTGTTCTGGAATTGTGACTAACATGGTTAAGATTGTCATTAATTCTGCTCTTGTTGATAATGAAAAATATTTTGTACAATCTGAGTATCTGATTTTCTCTCCTGCTTCTTGATTGGTTATGTGCCATTCTACTCCTATCTTGATTCGGTTGGTTGCTTCCTGAATTATTGAGCCATCTGTATATGCTTTTATGCTTTTCCAGCTTTCTGTTTGTTCTGTTATTTTGGTTAGTTCCTTTTTATTTGAGCTGCTGATTTGTATGTATTTTGTAATTTTGTTTTCTTTTTCTGTTTGTTTTTCACCAATTATGATGCTAATTCTGGTTTGTGTATTGTTTTCTGGGTTTTGTATATTGTGTATTATTGTGTCTGGTGATGTTTGTATTCTGTCCAGGTGTCCTAAGATCTAACTGTGAAGCTTTATTGATAAAGATATTAATATTAAAACTTTTAGATTGAAAATTCGAAAATTTTAAATTCAAATGCACTGTGTGTGGTTTTGGTTACTGGAATAATTATTGCCTGGTCTATTTTGATTTCCTTGGTATATCCTTCTCTTGTGTTGTTTTTGTGGTTACACCCTTGACACTTGTCTATAGGTGAATCTCCTCCTCTTTGTCGCATATGTTGTACTCTTACTTTGTTATCTATTAT
>CAJVPV010002170.1:0-13685 GCA_910591835.1 Acaulospora morrowiae
GGGACTATAAAAAAGAGTGCATTTAGAGAAGGTGTGCATTTAGAGAGGGTGCATTTAGGGAGGGTTCTCTGTATATAATTTTTATTTGATACACCGGATATCATATTATTATTCGATAAAGCGGGAATTTCGATATAGCGGACAACCCAGAGTTCCGGTATATCGAATTTCACTGTGTAATTACAAAAAATTCTTATAACTCATTTGCAATTTATATAAACCGTCAAGTGATTGCACAGATGATTCTGACCAGTGAAGCGCACAAAATAGTCGGACGACTGAACCCTAGCCCCACATTGTTTTTTTTAAATTATGTCACGACATTTTATTGCATGATTTTGATAAGATGTGCTTTGGATTAAAGATTCTTACATTCTATGAAGAATACAGATAAGATCCCGAAATAAACTGATTATTGATTTAAAGTATAGGGAATTATCAATGTTTGTTTGTTCTAATGTGTTATTCCTGAACACGCATTGACATAAAATTATCATCATTATCAACGCTATCATTTCGACGCATGTCTATTTCACCATTGTCTTCCATATCAATACCTTGTTGAGATGACAGTTCGCCAAGAAGTGAATACATCTTATTGGAAATGGTTGCCAACTCATCAAACTGTTTAATCAAATTTCTAACTGAATCCGTGGAGAGATATCTTAAACTCTCCGAGTAAGCCTGAGTGAGAGAATCATCTACCGGAAGGTCATTTTTTGATATAATAACTGCAAATACTTGCAAGATCTTCGGGAAAAGGATAATTGCAATTAGTTTTGTCTAACCGCTCAGTGCAGTTAGCGAGTAAGAATAATGCATACCATCAAGAGTTCTTGGATCATGACATTAATCGAGGTTAAATCGTTCGACTCAATTTTTTCCTTCAACACTTTAACATTTGTAGCAAGTTGTTGAACGTGCTTTGAGACTATTGGTTGAATAACATCCGGTTTCTTTTCTTTGACCTATAGATAATTACCAAAATAGGTATTAAAGTCTACTTTCCCCAATTGAAACTCAAATATCAACAACTTACAAGACCAATCAATGATTTGAGCACGCTTAATTTTTCAGGTAGCATGTTGAGTAAGATTTGTGAATCGGAGTTTAACATTCGCTCTATCAACGTTACGAAGTAAATGTGTCCATAGGCATTTTTGACTAGGCCATTGGAAGAAAACTTCTCGTAGATTCCTAATAATATATCGAATATTCGATCGACATCAATATCCATCATTTCGAAAACAATCAACGAGCCTATAAGAAAAGCACTAATTAGCATGTGATATAAATTTTAACAATAACTATACGTTAAACATCGACTTACAGAGTTGCACCACTTTATCATATTTTCCCAATTTCATATTAGAAACGGCGATTTGTTCCACGATCCTTAAGTAAGGTTCGTACAGTTTTTCTTGCAGTCGCAATATTTCTTCATTTTGTAACTTCGATATGAAAGGCCTGTAAACATGGACCGAAGGACCGGATAACTGGGTAGAAATACTGGCATTTTCAGATTCTTCGCCAAGTAAATTGAGTTGATAGAAGGTCGAACGAGTTCCGCCAAATTTCAATGCTAAATCTAACAGACATATTATTTAACATCAAAAATTATGCTGAAAATCGAAAAAAATCGATCCTTTATCATCAACATTAATACCTTCTTGCGTAATCGCAGACATATTATGTTGCCATTGTGAATGTTTGTCGATAAATAATTGTAGTAGTCCGGTAGCAATATTCTCCATGTATTCCAGCTTGAGCAATGCGCATAGAATCTCTGTGAAAAATGAATTTTGTTGTGAGCAACGTTTTAGGTCAAATTCTAACATTTAACTATGTTACCTTACCTGTGGCTTTTACATAAAACTCGTGTTCAACATTTGGATGTAAAAATGACACAAGAATGGTTACAAATTCATTCCATGTCTTCCACGATTTGAAATAACTCTGAAAAACTATATATGAAAGTTAGGGATCGAGTCTAACCTATTACTTAGTTTGAGATCATATTGAAGATAAATTTTAACCTTCATCCGATGGATATAACAAGATGATATTTAAATAATTATGCATCACATCTAAACATTTACGCATCGTCTCATCATCAGGATGTTTGTCTTTAACGGCATTGACGACATTAATGTACTGAAAGAATCGCGTCATTGAGTACGCACATTTTAAAACCAGGGTAGATTAAATAATGCAAAATGGAATTACCTGGGGCATAAAATCAAACCCGTAACTTTTGCAAAACGATTGAGCGTCTTCGATAGAATCGCGGTTCAAGTATTGATAAAGTCTAAATTGAGTGAAATGATGATTTAAATAACGTGTATTAAATAAACAACAAGTTATGTAAAATCAATTCACCTTATCATGTATTGGATCTTACGAGCCAAAGGAGCAGAATTAGCCAATGATGTTATTATTTGATCCCAGGTTTTCATTCGAAAACCGGGTGACGCGTCTGCACTGATTCTTAAGAGCTCAAGTAGTTCATCAGTTTTCTTTGAGATTTTGGAAAATGCAGTTGTTTATGTGTGTTAAGTACCCAATCAATCACAATTAAATTGACCAATCTAATGCATAAAATAAAATATTTACATGATCTTCGTAGAATTCTCCGAATATCATGCTGTTGAGAGCCCAGGAGAAATTTTGGGCTTCCATCCATTTCTGATGATACTCTGGTGAAATTCGGCATCCCATCAATATCAAACCGTAATATTTTGGAAGCGTTGACTGATTATAGGCGATATTCTCCGTCGCGTGGCTAATGCTGAAAAAAAAGAAGTCAGTTGTAATCTTGATTTCGAAAAAAAAACCTGAAATCCGTCGAGATTTCCAGTACCTGACATAATACATGTGAAGGTGGGATACTAATTCAACATTGGAAATGAACGCTCGAACGTTATCCGGATAATCTTCACACACCTTGTGCCAGAATGTAATAATTTCCTGGCAAAGAGAAAAAAAAAGCACGTAAATAATCATATGCGTGAACATAATTCACAATTGCACCAATTGAAAACTCACTTTTTTGTCAAAATCGCAATCGGTCCTGACAGTATCTATATTTATGAATGTAGAGCCAAATTTTTCATAGTATGATTGGAACTAAGATTGTGTTTGTGATAATGGAGTTCGTGATTAGGTGAACAGTTTAAGTCACTGAATAAAATTAACTTTAGGTATTCACCATTTCCTTTTCTTTCGGAGATCTCACGCATTTCGTCAAGACCCTAAAGTAATTGCTGAGCCTCCATCCGAAAGGTTCAGCTGCATAAAGTTAGTGCTACAACAATCTTAGATTCGATCATATTTAAGAACATTATTATCGAGAATTATTACCTCCTCGTCGATTATACGTTGTTCTCCAGCATTGATCGATATTATCAATGTACCGTAGTAGAATCGAATATTGTTTTCGCATGTTTATTGTGGCTTCGATCAACGCCTGCTCGCCTTGAGCTTCGTCCACTTTCCGCAATACCAAGATACCAAAGAGACTCTCTGCACGTTGTCGAATAGTTTCATATGGACTGAGAAGGTAATCCGGAAACCAGTCTTGCAGGTAATCCAAGAGTAATTGTTGGACATAAACTCCGATGGATGAGCTACACAGAGCCTCAATCAACCCGAGGCATTCTGAACTAACTTGTGGGGCATTGGGACTGTTGGCCTTTGCAAGCTATAAATGTACATGGTGAATTTTTGGTATCCGTAATTTGAAAATAAAGAGCTGTTCACGTACCTGCAATACCTCTCGAATAGTGAACGCAATCCTCTCGTTTGTGTAAAGATCTTGTATCTGTGCCATAGAATAGAGAATTTCCAAATGTGGCCTTACGTGGTCTGCTGTATACGTGTCGGCTGCGCGAATAAGCTGCTTTATCAGTTCTTCGGACATTTCTTTACTGTGAATTGCAAAATGTTGAAATATGTCTCGAGATGACGCCGAATCAATACAGTCTCGAACTTGCTTCATGAAAAACACGAATTGATCATCTGGTTCTTTGCGTTCAAATAGCAACCTAATCTCATGATCCCTTAATTTCAAGGGAGATTGCAATCCTGAATTCATCGAATTATCACCATATTCTATATTCGTGACATCGCACCCTAACAATAAAGTTTGTAACGTGACCAACAGGTAACGGAAAGGTGGCAGCGAAAATTTATCACCCATTCTTTTTTTACGCGATTTCAATGGTGATATCTCATCTAATAGGAATAGTTTGACTAATTCTCCTATGAATCCACGTTTGATCATGTATTCGCGTTCCGGAGTACCGAAATTGGCAATATATGAAAGTAAGTAGAAAAATTGTTCGAAGTTGCGCCAATATGCGTAGGCAGTGGGGAATAAATTAAAAAGTGATTCGCACAGTCGAACGATTGTCCCAGAGGGATGACACATGTAAGCCTGGGTAGAATCAACGATCATGGACGAGCCCGAATTATCCGAAGTATCGATCATGAACCTTTCCAGCCCATAAGCTTCCAAGCTACCATTACGAAGAGTTCTTAAGACAAATATTATTAATTCAACAATTTGTTCCCTAACATCTTGTACATAGCAGGACATTAGAATTTGTTGTAAGTAGTTCGGATTATTGCCAATCAGCCTGGAGATGAACCATTGACAAGCAGGCAAATGTGACTGGAATCGCGATTTGAGCATATCGATGCACGTTGGCAGACTACTGTTTTCTTTTGCACGCGAAAGCACCCCTAACACGAACTCTGTACCGAGTTGAATTGAGCGCAAGGTCAGGTCAATTTCTTCGCCGTTTATAACAATGGTTGGGTTTTCGTTTAGCTTGACAGAATCAAGAACATACATCATAAGGTTGAAGTAACCGGGATCAAATATGTTTTTGTCCTGAAGAAAATTGATGTTCTCTTCCCAAACTGAATTGTAGATGTCAACGGGGACATTGGTGATCTTATTCTGTGGGACATCTGAATCGCTCTGTGAATTCTCACACCTTTCGTAAAAGAGCATGTAAGCATTGTACTGTTTTGAAAACATCCTTGAAACGTTTTTTTGTTGGGCCGGATCCCATTGAGTTATGCATTCGGGTCCACCAAAACATTGTTTCGGAATATCCTTATGATCAAAAATTTCAACCGTTGAGTCATTGAATTGATACCAACGACATTCATTGATATCCTCGTAGAGCGGCTTTCTTTCTCGGATGAATGAATAATAATGACCCGAGTCAGCTGTTCCTGTATGAACAAGAACCCCAACAAGCTCGTATTCGAATTGGGATTTATCATCTATTTTGCTATCGTCGATTTGACCGGACTCTTTTCTTATCAGATAATCCAAAGTATAGGGCTCCATATTGATACGTGTCGGGAATTCAAAATATTCGTTAATCTTGACGCGTTTTAGTAACTCCATATCGAAATCAAAACGTTTCAAATGCATTATTAAATTTTTGGGAAGTGTTTTGATGCAAGACCTGTTGCGCATGAAATTCAGAAAGAGTTAAATAATCATATTTTTATATAATAAATTAGGAGATGCGGTTTGCAACTATAATACAACCTTTTGATAGCATCAACGGATTTTTCACATTTGGCGCAGAAGTATTGATTGTCTTGAAGACAGTTACAATTTTAATGATAGATAAGTTCGCTGATTAAATGATACAAGTTTCAAAGCATTGACCTACCTCCATCAAGTAATTCACCCTCGACATATAACTCCAGACTTTCTTCTACATTCCTCTTATTTTTCACTTCACACTGAATAGCAAAAAACGATTCTTCCTTCTCCGATATATGCCCGCAATCCCGTGACTTTATTTGTTGGACTAGGGTTCCACCAAAGTGTTCCTTCAGAAGCATCGCCTGAGAAGTGCCTGATACACTGCTTTCTAACCGGTCGAAGAGTCCATTAAAATACTCGTCGACGTCCATCTGAAGCGCCACGTTTAACGGTTGACCATCATAGTCTCTATATGCGTGACAGAATTGAGTTGCCTCATAAGCCTTCTTTTCACTTTCTTGCAGATGACCAAATACCACTTGAAGTTGGTAGAGAAGGCTCTCATCTTTATTATCATCAAGAACGGGTGCATCAAAAAGACTTTTTCGAAAAGAGGAATTCATGTAAAACTGTTGTACAATCGAATTAACATAACATGTAGCGCCCAAATTTTGTAATCCGACATAACCCGCCGAAGATTTTTGACAAGTTTTGGGACAATAATTCCAATTATCATTCAACTGTTCGCCCCGGTCTAATTGCTTGAGATAAAGTTCGCTTATGCGAAAGAAATTTTCTGGGCAATCTTTAACAAGTTCATTTAAAAGTTCAAACGAAGCATTCCGTGAGTTATCCAGTTTGCATTTTGGCGGAAGGATAGAGCCAGCGTGATCAACAGTTGAAACTTGAAACAAGCAGTCATGAAAGATTAGTTCAAGCAACCTATGGAAAATTGATAAATAAGTTTATCATAAAAATTTGCAGAAACATTATGGTATATGTACTCCAAAATACATACATATCATTAGGAAGGCGCTTGAATTCTGGATATCCTGAAACAATGATTTTCATTAATTGCGTTAAGCCAACGATGACAGTGTCTTCATTTAAAGAATTAAATTGCTGCAAGAAATCATGCACATCTAAATGAGATCAAAGAATTTTCGTGAAAAACCTCACTAAATTTTATTAAAATACAGACCTCTTTGATGGGATGTTGTTTGATTTGTTGTTTTAAGTTATTATATATTACAGATAAACTCATATTCTTAGAATTCGTGATATATGGCATTAATTGTCCCATCAAATCGAAGTATTCTTTGCTGGAATCTACGTACTCCTCAACTTCAGGCAAAAATGACCACAGTATTGCAAGAAATGATTCAAGCATAGGAGGTATCTCATCTGAAATTCCGTTTGATGGCGCGTTGTTTGCAATATCTTGGCAAAATTTAATTATAATGTTCGCCAAAAGGATCCTTGCATCTTCCAGTTGACATCGGACCAACGATGAAATTAGCCAATCGTGCAGATTTGGGTAACCGATAAAACTTGAAAGCGCAGATTCATCGCGTAAACACAAGCAAGTCAAAAGTTTCATTGAATGACGAATGATTGTAAGATCCTCGTTGACTAAAGGAGAAAAAAGAAGTTCGTAAGAAGACGCAACTTGTCGTATTCCTATAAAAATAGTTTCCTATTACCTACCTTGCTTCTGAGAAGGATCAACACATTTTCTAACTATTTCAATCAATTTTTCAACCAAAGCTTGGGATTCGAAACGTTTAAAGACGTCAACATTAACAGGCGAATTGTCTGATATATGAATTAACCAATCAGAAGGGATAAAAGAAAAGCAAACTAGATAAGCGGGAAAAAAGAAAAAAGATAAGTGAACCTACCAACTGCAAGGAAACTAATAATTTTTAACAACAAGCCAAGACAAGCTCGTTTTGTCACACTATTTTGATATCCCTCTATAATAGTCTTAATATTATTGGCAGACGAATCTTGTATCAGCAATGATAGTAAATATTCCAATCCTCCACTTTTCACAAAACGCTTGGACCACTCATCACCGTCGTTAAACTCGTCGCCACCTCTTAAGAGCCAATCGATAATTTGAAGAGCATACAATAACCTAAAAGGGGAACGTGAGACGAGAATATCCTCCCAATGCAAAGAAGAATCTAGTGACTTTAATGTGTCCAATGAACGTGAATTTGTAGGGAGTCTCATGAGAAGATCCCAAATCTAAGAATGATAAAATGTTCTGTTATGAAATTTCTCTCCATTCTGTATCTAAATTTCAAAAAACCAACCTGAGATGAATAAGATTCATCTAATTCCAACAAGGAAAAAAATCGATCTATATGCTTGGAAAGCATATTAACTGGTAGATCAGACTCTGTTATCTATTAAGGTGTCAAATTGAAATTACATTAGGGATGATTATGGTAAAACGAAAATAAATAATAAAAAGCATGACCAAACCTCTTCGTCTATAGGAGATTCCATTTTATCCGAATCCTGTGTACTTTTTCCATCCGTTGGGCGTTTCATCACCATAAATACTTGTCGGTCGGTTATTTTTAATTTTTTTAATGACATCGTGTTAGATTCATTGAACAGTTCTTTACCCGAGGTAATTAAGCGAATACTTCCAGGGCGTGAAACACCAATACGAGATGCTATTTTTTGGCGCAGTGAAAGGAGATTTTCCAACGGATGAATTTGTAATTCAAAGCTACGGGATGCCTTTTTTTTTTCAAAAAAAAAAAACAAATTTTCAATAATCAATCATCCATTGTTTCTCCAATAATGTGGGATTACACTTACTCCCATATTTGTCACATTGACCTTGACGGTAATCCATTCAGCGTCATTTAACATTCCATGACGTCTTATAGGTCGTTTTTCCAATTGACAATTACTATATTTTGTATCGAATTGATCCATAAACGATTTTAGAACTTGTAAGCATCTCTTAAATTTCAAAGCATCAGCAGCCAATTCTTCAGAGGGTGGTGTTTTCATCTCGGCAAAATCCAAGGAATGAGATAATCCATTTGCTGCCCCGAACAGGTAAGACACGCATTTATCTACTAATAATTCACGATGTTTTCGCGCTAATATGCTGTAATTTTCTTGCTTCTTATCAGTCTAAAATGATCGATTGAGGTGAGATAATATAACTAGGCAATTTGAACAAAAACTATAACAAATAAATCTATCACCAACATTCAAGTGTAAATACACTAAAAAGACAATAGCTTCCTTTCCGACTGCCTCCTCTTCTGCTCGTAATGCTATATCCCAGATGAGATCAATACCAATGAGATCACCTTGTACAAGTATGCTCAACGGAGATTGTGATTGGGTGCTCGGTGAAGTCTAATGGACGATAAAATCGGAAAAAATGAAAGGTCAAAATAAGTATAAAATCTAATAAATAAATCGTAATACTTACTGAGCGCAATCGTGAATTCTTCGTGTTAACTTTGAGCAGACAATTCTTGGCATATTTAAAAGCTTGATCGGAAAAATGACTAACGTCCAATCTGGGAAGTCGATTGTTAAAGAAATGACTTATAAAATGATCATATTCTATTATGTTATCCAAGTATGAAAACGCTTCGTCCTGTTCTTGTTTTCCAATCGGATCGGCAACCAGACATTTCCAAATAACATCAGTCTGAGCTGTAGAAGTAAAAAATGTAATCGATTCGTGATTTGCCACCCATTGTAAAAATTGCAATCGCGAAATTAGTTGATCCCTCAGCAAAGCTACTCTCGACGGAGGTAGGTTAATTAAAATCGACGATCCAAATGTTGGTGCCGACCGGTCTTTATTTGATTTTAATGTATTAAGATTTTAGTGTGAAGGAAAAGGATGGAGAAATATAGAAATTATGTACCAAAAACTTACCAAGATCCATGCTTACAAAATTTCCAGATCTTTCTGCAAAACTTTTTACCGTTTTTGTCCAGTGTTCCAAATCGTCCAAAAACAATTGCGGTAAATTATAGGTTGATATGAGATGCTGAAGGTAATTGGCAGTGCTCAAAGGTTGGGTTTGGAAGGGTGGTGCTAAAGATTGATTGAAAAGCAATGTAAGTCAAATAATTTTCATCAACTTAAATTTAAACATGCTAACATAATCGAAATCTCGTACAAATAATCCTTGTCAAAATCCTTAGTGCCCACATTGTGCCGGGGTCATGTCTCTTCAAACACTCGATGCACATAACGAGTAATTTATTTCTATCTTCAACGTGAGTGTCACTCTGCAACAAGTTTGTTAATTCCTGACATGCTGCTTGGGCGATTTCCTGGTCTATCCCCGAGCTCGCAGTAGTTGATCCAGGAGAAGTCGGTGAGAGTATTTCAGCATTCATTAAAACTGGTATGGGAATAGACGAATCACAGAGTATACGCCAAAGCAAACGATGAGCTTCAAAAGATATATAATTAGTGCTCTAATTGGAAGAAAAAAAATTTCAATATTAATTATTATCAAAGCATTAGCTAAATAGTTTATGGATCAGACTTACCGCACCATTCGACCTTACACTATCCATGGTGGATTGCACTAATGTTTTTACTAATGTAAAAGTCTGGGTCTCTATAAAGCTCATTGGCATCTTCATCAATTTTTGAAACAGATAATCCCTTTGTTGCTGATCAAGATGTTCGGAAATGTCGATCAATACTTGACAAACACCGTGAACAATGCTACGATGTTGGTTTCCATCAACGGGAGCCCAAATTACATCCAGCTCACGTGAAGTTAATGATCGAGTGTGTATAAGGAATGTTAGAATGTCAGTACTGCGTTGAATAATTTCCAGATGAATATTTGATCCAAATATGTATTCAAGAATGCCATGTTCTCGTAATTTTTCATTTAATATACTATAAAATGATATTATTTAAAATTCCTTCGCAATAATTTGATTGAACTAAAGTGTTCAGGAAATATAAATGATTTTAATAAATACCGATGAATTTTATCAGCAGGATTCTCTTCGTCTACTTGAATGGCATCATCATCACCATCCACGCTTAAACTTCGCTTCCGGGTATTTCCCCTACGTCTACTTTTTTTAAGAACCCTTGCTTGCTTAAGTCCTAAAATAAGGGCTTCCTTTATTTCGTTCAACCCGGTCAACCTCAAGTCCAATCTTGAGGTCTTCAAAAGTCGAGCAGCAATATCAATTTTCAACTGAGAACTCTTAATAACTTGTTGTTCATCGGGTATCTCTTGGTACAACATATAATCACTATCATCATCGTCATCATCGTCCGACGACAACATGGAATGATAATTCCTTTCTATATCTCTTATAGTCCCGGAAACAGACGAAGGTAAGTTTAGAATCATGGACGTAACCATATGCACAATATTTGGGATTATCTTTTTTTCCTGCCGAATAAGAAATTCTTCCGGAATATTTGCAATTTGTTCTTGAACACATTGAGCTATTTTCATTACGAACTGCCTGAAATCCACGCCATTCGAGACGTAATGTCCAATCTTATATATTATTATTATTGCCATTATTATTTTTTCATATTAGTGAAATATTGGAATTAACATGTCCACTTAATTGTAATACAAACCTTATGAACCATTCGTATTAAACCATGGACATCCTTTAAGTCGAGGTTATTAAAAAGATACGCGTTGTTTCGTTGTTGGTGAGATTCTTCGACATAACCAAGTGCTCGAAGTACGGCGTCTAATCCACCTTTGCTGACGAACGACTGGATGGCTTCATATTGGTACTGGGATATACGTGGTTCCAACTTTTGGTGGTATAAACAAGTGCCAAGCATACATGAAAAGCTTTGTCAGCACATGCCACGAACGATAAACCACCTTTGCATTGATAAAATCGTCATTATTTTTTCTCTTGAACCTGTTCCATTGCTATGATATCACTTGTACTATCATCATATTCGACGGTCTAATTAATTTCAATTAAAAAATGTTAATTTTCGTAATTAACATTATATAGACAAAAATCTTGAGAGATTGATTATACTGACATCTGCCGCACCACCTACTATTCCCATCATGGAGGGATTGACTCCCACATCTAACCGTCTGGATTCGAATCGGCCGTCAAATCGACGATAAAACGATGCATTTTCATCTCCCAAGATACGAGCTACAGCGTCTTGCATAATTTCAGAAAGAGGAAATTCTTCACCAATATGATTAATATTTTCGGGTTCTTCAATAAGACGGATAGCAATTTCAAGAACCTTAGATAAATACTGATTAATAATATTAGCCATATAATTTCCTTGTGAAGAAGATACTGCCGGATACCTTTATGAAACCAGAGTTTTTAAAAAAATATAATGATAATTATGGACATTTGTACATGAATCAAACTCGATAATATTTACCCCCTGTTCAATAACACAATTGCATATTTCGGTAACCATTCTCTGTTTAGTGCATAAATTATTTGTTGACCGTCCTCAGAAGTGTTTTGACCGGCAAGAATATGATCCGCAAAAGTAATAAGACGCTGAACTGTTTTACACGGGTTTGGCTCTAAGTAATATATCGACAAAAAATTAATGATAGTTCAAATGCGCCATAAAATCTAGTCAAACAACGCATACCTTCTCTAAGTCGTACCACATATTCTTCCCAATTGGTTACATGATCATCGTCCTTTGACCTCCGTCGAGAACTCGAAGCTGATGTCTGCGAGTGCCTCCTTCGCTGCCCAGGTTCACTGTCATCATCAACATCATCAGACACATAATCCTCATCGTCTTCAGATGAAGAAGTAGTATGTCTATTATCCTTTCTACTGTTACGACCACGATGAATTGAATGTTGTTGTCGTGACGCCTCCGAAGCTAAAGCAATCCTCTTTTTGGGATGTTGCTCATGATCACGACGGGAAACGTGAGTAATTGGTTTTGCCATTGCGACATCATCATCATGACCATCATAGTCATCAATAATTTCTTCATCAACCTCTTCTATTTCATCCTCTTCTTCATCATCTTCCTCCTCATCAACCTCATCATCATCATCACTACTACTTGAAGCCTTCGAAGCTTGGCGACATAAAAGATCCTTTGATAAATTATCCTTATCGCTATTCACCGCGTCAGGATCAATCACTGCCGCGTTTTCCATTTCTGCCTCAATAAGTAAGTCACTCTTCCTTTCCAAATTTTGTTTTTCAATACCACGCAGTTCATGACCGTTATAATCTTCTTGATGAAGGGATTCCCGGTCTACGGGTAATTTCTGTGCCATGGTTCAAATAAATGGAAGATATATAAACTTTATGAGAGAATATATTGCCTTTGTGCCACTAAACTAACACAAGTAAGTTTATTTTTGTCTCCGGTTTTCGGAAAATGTAACCCTTTAAGAGGAAAACACGCGTGCAATATGAATGAAATCAAAGTTACAACCCGCAGAACAAGGAATGCGGTGTAAACTTATAAAAATGGCGTTATGTATGTTTGTAATTACAAAAACAATAAACACAGAGTAACCGATAAATCGAACTAAATGAAAACCGCGTTACCCTCCTATAAATCAAGCAGGTCCGAGAGTTTAAAATGTAAAAAAAAAGCCACTCGTCCAGTAAAGAAAGAAGGGATAAAATGCCAAATTCCGGTGAACTTTGCACTTTTGTTACGAATTCGGTTTGTGTAACGTTATACTTATGACGTCTCAAATTGTAGAAATTGAGCGAACTTTGTTTCTGTCTTACGTGACTGTGAATGTGTTACAAGAATTAATAAATTCTTTAAATTTATTTAACTAATAATATATTTTTGTTAAGTGAAACATTTCTTGCGATCTTTTAGATGTTATATAATTATTTTGAAAAAAAAATTTTTTACAAAAAAAAAATAATTATATATTTAATTTTAGAATTTAACTTATTGTATTAATACAAATATATTTTGTACAAATCAAATAAAAAAATATAAATAATAGTAAGAAAATAATTAAAAACTAATAATAATTAATTTGTTTTTTTGTTTTTTTTTAATAAAAAATATCAAATATACAAATTTATTTATTAATTATTTATATTCAATATATTATACAGTGTGATGCAAAAAATTTTGGAATTTTTTATTTATTTATTACTCAAAAACTACTGCATAGAAATTAATAAA
>CAJVPV010002171.1:0-13676 GCA_910591835.1 Acaulospora morrowiae
TTATATACATATTTGAGTTATATTATTTTCGTACATGATAATTATGAGTTATAAGAAATAATAGAAATATAAAAGAAATATTATATTCGTCAGAACAGTTATTTGTATGTGTTAGTATAAAAACAAATGCTCTGGCGGAGATACAATAATAAAGAAAAATAAATATAATAGGAAATATTCTAGAGCAACAATAGCATAAAAAGTACAGTGCTAAACAATAACAAGAATAGTAATACAAGAATTATTCGAGAATGGGTAACATTTCAAGGGTAAATGTTAGTAAAAATCGGGCAAGGTGTAGTAATGATCTTGGGTGAAAATCAAGTGTAACAAGGTGAATAAAGACATGACAAAACTGGTAATAGCAAACAAAAGGATACAAACAAAAAGGAAAGAAATCATACTAATGGAAACAAAAATAAAAGTAGAGGAAGAAACAAAGGCAGAGTGGTTTTTGGGATCGTGGATCCAGGAAAAAAAAGGGAAAGCAACACAAATGAGAAAGACAGAAGGAATAATAATATATAACCTAAGGATATTGAGCCACAAGAGATTAACTCCACAAATAACACAATACCTAATTAACACAATTATAACTCTGGCAATAGACTACATAATCATGGATATGAATATAGAAAAGGGGAAAATTAAGAAATGGCAGAAGAAAATAGATGACTGCTTCAAGAGTCAGTATAAATCAATAAGAACTACACCAGAAAGCGCACTGAGAATAAAGCAATTGGCGAACATAGCAGATCTGGAGAGAAAAGTCATACAAAACAGAATAAGAAATATAGAGACTATTATAGAGGACAATAACATATTGGGAGTGACAACAGAAATATGAATTATGCAGCTGCAAAAAGACTCGTGGTCAGTAAAAAAAGTAATTGAGAATGAGAGATACCTAGAAACAAAAAGTAAACATAGTGTGCTAGCCAGCATGCTACTCACATGCAAAAAAGCAGGGTTTGAGATCAAAAAGAAAGCATGAAATCAAAGAATGGAAACACAGGAAGGGGAGAAAACAATAAAAAAAATATTAAGAAAAAAAGAATACCTTATAGAAAAAAGTAAGATAAGGAAATAGAAAACACTATATATAGATCAGATGATAGCGGAAGACGGCGAGACAATTCTGGATTAGAAATACATAAACCCTAGTCAAGAAAAAAAAAGAAGAGCACCGAAATGGTACATAATAACAAAAGAGCTTTGGATAAAGAAAAAGAATGAAATGATTAGAGAGGGAAGAGAAAAAATAATACAAATAACAATGTCAAGATTAAACAAGTATGGGGATATGAAGAGAATAAAATAGATAGCATTTCAGGAGGTTAAGAAACAATTATAGGCAGAAAAAGAAAAAGGATGGATGAAGAGAGATTGATAATAGAGCACCATGTAGAAAAGAAAGAAAACAAAGAGATCAAGAAATATAAAGGATGTGACAGAGATAAGAGGAGAAGAGAAAACATATATATATGTCAGAAAAACATATAAGGAACCTGGAGCCCGGTAATCAAGAAAGTAAAGATAAGAGATAATAACCAGGAGGAGAGAATAGGTTACATAAGAACACAACCAGGAATAGCAGCAGAGATACCAACTGCAGGAAGAGAAAAGAATGAGACAAGGAAGACAAAAGAGAGGAATAAAGAAATAGCAATACTAATGACAGATGCAGTATGGAATAAATAAACAAAAATTGGATGTGGATATGGATAATAAAAATGGGAGGAAAAGAAATAACAGGCGTCCAGAAAAACTAACAAAAAACTTAACACAAATAGAAATAGAGACAATCATAAAGGAGCTAGAAAACATAGGAACGATAGAGAAAATAATGATATATACAGATGCAGAGACAGCAGTTAAATATATTAACGAGGATTACAGAACAAAGTGGAAAATGTAGAGATTAGACAGAGAAGGTGCAATACTTACAAGAATGGAAAGGTGGATGGCAGAGAACATAGAGAAAACAATAATAGCAACAAAAGTCAGAAAATGAGACAAATACAGAATTTGAAGATATGGATAGGATATCTAAGGAAAAACTCAAGAACAAGGAAAGAAGATCAGAAATGACGGAAACTATGCAGGATGAGGGGCTAGTATGGCTGGAGGGACAGCAGAGCTGGGGATGACAAAATATATGGAAAATTAGTACAAGAGCAGAACAAATACAAAATTGGTTATCACTATGAAGAAATGGAAGACTATACCAAATAGAAATAAGGGAAAAAATAGACTGGAAAGAAACATGGAAACAAATAAAAAGGTGGTGGATAAAAGAGTCAGTAGAGCATCAGGTATGGTTACTAAAAATAATGATAAGAGAACTGTTCACACTGGAAAAAATAAAACAAAAAAACCCAGAGATATATAAGATAGACACAAAGTGTATAAGATGTAACGAAAAGGAAGAAATGCAAGAACACATATGGAAATGTAAAAAGGCAGCAAACAGAAGAGAGAGAACAATAAAAGAAATAAGGGAGCTAATTAAAGAGGAGGCAAGAACAAGCAAAAAGAATCATATGGAAAAAGAACTGGAGATCCAAATCAATAAAATGGTAGATGAAAGTGTGGAAGAAATAAGGTGGACAAAGATAATGAAAGGGTTTGTGCCTGGAAGATAAAAACAAATACTGAGAGAAATAAGGATCAAGGAATTTGAGCGTACAATAACAAACATAATGAACAAGCTAGAGGAAGGAATAAGGGGAATATTGATAAAGCACATGGACTTAAAGAAGTGAAAAGAAAACCAGGGAATAACAAAATACAGGAGGAAAAAAAAATGAAAAAAGAAACAAAAGAGAGTGTAGGGACAAAGGGGAAAAAGGGAAAAAAGGGGAAAGAAAAAGAAAAAGACAAGGAAAAAATTGAAATGATAATAGGGTGGTTAGAAAAGAATAGTATGGAATCATACAATAGTCTAGAAAATATTATTTTATTGAAATAAGCTTGAGTCAGCAATACATATAGGTAGGCTGCATCCAGATGGTATACCTGTAAGTGAATTCTAATTGTAATAATTTTTAGTGAACAGAAATATACAATATATGTTGTTTACAACAAAAATTAATAAATTAGAGTAAAGCTTATTATAAAAAAAAAAAAAAAAAGAAGTGGTATCGAAGTGATATCATTAGAAACCCTATTCTTGACATATTATCAGGTCCCAGTAAACCAAGCTTACACAAAATAAACTATTATCTTGTACCAATTGTTGACAAATTGATACAACTATGGCAAGGAATAATGTTAGAATCGACTGTCGAAAATAAGGAAGAATAATTCAGGCAGCTTTAATTTTAGTTTTATGTAATATTCCTATAGTATGCAAAGTATATAAATATATTTCGGCACTAGTATCTTGTTACCATTGTAAAAAAAAAGCTATATGAATAATCAATATAACTTTGATGGCATAAAAAATAAATTAATCACACTCTAGAGAAAAATGAACAAACCAATTAATACAAAATTAGGTATATAATATACTATCTTCAATAAAATCTTACACTTACATACTGGCCTAAGTATTGTCAAACTTCAAAATTCCTATAACCTAACTATTATAAAAACTCTTATTATTAAACTTATCAACTATAAAGTTATTTCTTTAATCACAAAAGAGATCACATTAATATAAGCTGTACAGACAATTTGATACTGTTCAATATGTTTTTCTTACTACTTTGTAAACTCATGAATCACATTAGCAGCAACATTGGCAAAAAGATACAATATCAGAATATGTATATTTCTTTATTCTTATAATCTAAACAATTATAATACTTAATCAGTTTAATAACTAGACTTTAAAAATCTGTTGCCTTTTTTCTATTTTATATTAATATTAGAATTATCTATAACACATATGTCTATAAGCAAAACATCAAGCTAACTTGAGAAGAATTACATATATACAGAGGTTACTATACATGTTGCTGAAATTTGTAGATCCTTGACACAATTAACGCAATTATTTGACGCAATTAATTAAGTCAC
Organism: Acaulospora morrowiae; assembly: GCA_910591835.1. Lineage (NCBI taxonomy): Eukaryota > Fungi > Glomeromycota > Glomeromycetes > Diversisporales > Acaulosporaceae > Acaulospora > Acaulospora morrowiae. The sequence continues at coordinate 4,024 of CAJVPV010002171.1, forward strand.
TATTAAAACATATAAATAATTGAGTTATGATACAATTATTTTTGAGGATTTTGGGGATTAAGTCAACAGCAAAATAATTTATGCCACATGTATAGAGGTTACATAACCTCTGAACCAATTTCTAAATAGTTTTCTTCTATTTTAATCACTTTTCTAGCAATAAAAAGTTATTTAACATTTCTCTCCAATATATTGAAAGTCAAATTCTGATTTTTCTCTTCAATAGTTCTATTAATCTTAACAAAGTTCATATTAATATTATTTCTTTAACAATCATTAAAGGCTAGCATTATTAGCTAAACAATAAAAAAGTAATTCTTTGTCATGTTCACTACAATCATATATTAAAAAAATAGATATTACTAACTTTAAATTTACCTGCCATACTCAAATTATTTACTTAACATTATTTAAGAGCTTTGGACCTTCTTTTCAACCATATTTTAAATAAATTTCCAAATTACAATTTTACTTTCTCATTTAATTAACCAAACAACCAATATATTTCTTTATTATAACAAAAACGATAACAATCTAACAGTTTCTAAACTAACCAACTCTCTAATATACATTCTATATCTTATTTTCTGGAATATCTTCTAACCAGTACTATATCAAATCCTTATTGACTCCTTAATTCTTTCAATACTTAAAATATATCTTAACAAAATTTCTAATCTAAAAATTCTAGACTATTTAAACAGACTAGTAAAATTTTCTACAGTAGACTTATTACTGAATGCAATACCCTCATATTAACAAAAAATCATAATATTATAAGGTATAAGCTAAAAGATCACTAACCTTTACTTGTAACTTTTCTCAAAGTTAACTTATCAATCCCCTAGTATATCCTATCTATATTTACACCTTTATTATTAATTAACAATACTTATGTAGCAAGTATCACTTTATATATCAAATTTATAAACTACTATATCAATTTGTTTAATATTTTTCTCAGTTATTTAGCAATATATAAATCTTTATCTTTTGAGAAATTGAAAACCATTATCAAAGCAAAAAATAAACTAAAGACATATAATTAAACAAAATATAAAGCTCTATTCTATCAAAAGTAAACTATACAAATGATACTCCAGCTTCTATTTTGACAACCTGTAATTAAAATATGATGTATATCCTGAGAACCTGCTATATGTTTTCTCCTGTATTTATAATTAACCAATAATTGACAAAAAAAAAACCAAACTCAAGAATCTTATTCTAAATTTTAATCTTAAAAGTATTAGAGTTATCAATTTTATTAGTGTATTCAAGCTTACAAATAACAATTTATTCAATTTAGTTATTTGCAAATTTAACTTTTTATTTGGTCTCCTTAAAAAAAAAGAAGTGATTTCTAACTATATACTTAAAATTCTATATAAGGCCTGAAAACTATGATCTGCCATAGCAATCACTTTATTATTATCTGAAATAAAGTGGAAAAAAATATCCCAATCACTAAACTATCAAATATTAATATAAATGATAATACAATATTCAACTTAATTTTAAACTTACTAAATTCTTCACATAACTATACTGATAAATCAATTATTACTCTAGCAGTAATTTTATTATTCTAAACAGATATTAATTATTCAATACTATTGTTGTAAGCACATTTTCATAATGATACCTGGTTCTAATAGATTTGTTGTAATAGGCTATAATTTATTTACTTTGTAAAAATTGTTAATATAATGATAGTAAATATTTTTTATTTAAATAAAGTCTTACATTTAATACTTGTTTATGATAAAATAATAATAATAATCCAATTACTAATATTTTACAAAAAAAAAAAAGTAAAAGATTTTTAATTTAATTGAATTTATTTTTTTCTGAAATATTAACTAGTGATATTTATATTTTATAAAATAGTTTCTATATTTTTATCTCAATTTATCAGTAAATAAATAAATATATATATATATATAATATTTTGATTCTATTGTATAACTGTTTTTTAAAGTTTTTTTTCTTTACAATTAAATTTAATCATCACATCATTATTCTTATTCACTTTTTATGAAAAAACATTAATTTTAGATAATTTATAGTTCAAAATAATATTGTAATAATGTTTTTTAAAAAAATATTTAATCACAAATGAATATTTGTTAGAAAATAGTAAATGAAATCCATTTAGATTTTAAAGTTGTGCTTAAAATAAATTCTTATTAAATTATAATTGAAAAATAAATGATTTATTTAATGCATACAATTATATTTTGTAAATAAAAATAATTATATGATTTTTAATTTAATAATAAATAATTGAAAATAAATAAATATGTGATTTTTTTTAAAAAAAACTTTTTTTTATGTTACTTATTGGTTTTTTTTATGTCTATACAACGTATTTATTTTTAAATGTTTGATTACAGCAAATAGCAAAACTTTTATAAAAAAAAATCAAAAAAATTTTTTTTATTAAAAAGAGGCATTACGCATTGTACTATATGTAGTTATTTTGTTTCGAATTTTGCAAATACAATACTATTCCATAATCTGATAACAATTATTTAACGAATATAAATTGTAACAATATTAAAAATGCAATATGTACCAGAATATCAAGTCGCTAATTTATTTTAAATATTTTGAAATTTGAAATTTAATTGCAATAACCATGCGAAACACAGTACAGTATAGAGGCGACAACTTCTTTTAATTAAAATCCATATTTGTAACAAATCACTTGACAATAACCAATGTATGCCTTATTTATTTTACAGTACTATTATACTAAAATGTATACATTATTATTGATTTATTAATAATAACCTTAACTATAATTATTAAAGCCCATTTTTATTAATTTTTATCATATTACTATTATTTACTATTATTCATTCATCAAATTACATTTTTCACAGAAACAACTCGATGGTTTCATCACATTATTAGTACGACGCGATATTACATAATGAATAAAGAATGATGCCAATTTTACAACAATATTTTTTTGCCGAAACCATTTACTAAGCCATAATGACTCAATCAACGGATGCTTTCAAAAGGACGAGATGACCTTTTTTGATTAATGTGGGTTTTTTTCGATTCTTATCCTTGTCCGGTTTTTGCCACACGACACTAGTAACTATAAATGTGAAGGAATATGATACGTTGATCAGTTATTTCCAAATTGACACAATAATTAAAATATCAAACACCTTTTTGAATCCCTTAAATAAAATAAAGGATGTCGAGAAACTCGATGTAAACAAATTCAACTCACCTGGTGTCTCGGGAATTTTTCTGGGACTTTTTGGAATGTCATCGATCTTCCATATCATAGTATTCATATCCTCATAGACAAGAGTATCACCCTCAATTTCTAAAATAGGTTCGGTTTGGATTTCATCGATCTTATTTTTCAGTGTCCTGCTTTGACCTTCATGAATATCCCCCGTGGGGATTCGACGAGTTATGCTTTTATTAATAAAAGCATCTCCAAATTCGGGGGTTTGAAGAGCAGCCTCGTACTCATCTAAAAAATAATAATAGAGATCTTCAGCTGATGGTCTCTCAGAAGGATTGGGATCCCAGCACTTTCTCATCAGTGCTTCAAAGGATGGTGGCAAGCCATCTGGGACTGGGGGTCTAGCACCCTGAGTAATTTCGGACACAAGAAGAAGATCGTGTTGACAATCAGCAAAAGGCGGATGACCAACGGTCGCATGATACATCAGCATTCCCATGCTGTAGATGTCGCTTGCGGTTGTATAAGGTTGTTTTAAAAATACTTCGGGTGCAATGAAAGGGAGATTTCCATAAACATAGGAAGATTTCTTATTCGCAGGGCCGCAAATGCCAAAGTCTGAAAGATTAAATAAACCCCCAGCGGATTTTAAAACATTTCTACTGTGGAGATCACAATGGATGAGATTTTCCTCGTGCAAATTATAAAGGTCCTCTAATTTTTTCGTCACAAGAATCAAAGTTATAGAGCAATTGCTAAAGTGAATTATCCGTTTGAACGTTTACTCACCAGAGATGTTATAAAATATGTTGTAGACTTGTTTCCAAGTGATGGACCCATAAGATGCTTTGATGTATGAACCAAAATCTTGTTCATAATGAGCAAGCACTAAGATATATTCACCAGTGGAGGGATCTCTTGTCACCCCATAACAGGTAGCGACAGTGTAACCTCGTGAGCCGAGTAAAATGTGAACTTTTAACTGTTACATAAAAGATGTTACCAAGATACTTAAAAATATCATGAAACCGTATCGATGTATATTACCTCCTCAAGAAATTTCGAATCAGCATTCTGACTATTCAACAATTTTTTAAGGATCACAACACCTGGAGGACTTCTTTCAAACTCCTGTTTTTTATTATCAAATGATAATGCAACCCCTCTCTTCCAAGTGGCGGTTAATATTTCGGCACATCCACCTTTCGTCTTGTACTTAACATCTTCAAGATCAGTATACGGAATCCACTCAATGAGATATCTTGGTAATGGAAGGATTTTTTGCGATTCTTGAATCGCCTGATCGATAATTTCGTTTCCCGATGTCCAATTGGCGAAATCTTTTTCAAGACGTTCGCGTGTACAATGCTCACAGAATAAAATGGTAAATCCACGCCTGTGACACTGTCCGCAATGATAGGTAGGTCCTTTTAGTCGGACGAGATTTTCTCGATCCTTTATAAAAGTAAAATTTCTTTCCGCTTGGATTTTCTCAGCCTTGGTTAATTCGGTGTTTTCTCTTAGCATCTTTAATACGCCTTCATATTGCTCGTTGACATTTTTGCCAGTCGTGGCGAGTTGGGCTTCGTCGGTCGCAGAATTTATAAGACCCCATCGTTCTTTTTCAGAAGTTTCCATTTTTGCCAAATTGCATCCCATATCTTTGATAAGAATGCCTCTTGGTAAAAGTCATGGAAGTTGAATTATATAATTTCCTGCGATATGGGTGTTTTTGCAATAATCAATACAACCCATATGCGTAAACGCTGTGATACGAAATGATGCTGTACAACTTCGTCATCCTGACCTGCTAGCCTCACTTTCGCTATGCTGTACGACCCCATTGGCATACACAATATACAATGAATAATTAGTTTCGTAGATCTATCTCCTTTAATGTTCATATATAACCGAACCGAATTTACGAAATTTTAATAATTCTGAAATGATCGAAAAATTTCACGGGTACGCTGCCTTCAGCAAGGACAGCGACTTGAAACCATATGCTTACACACCCAAGCCATTAGGTGACGAAGACCTTGAGATAGAAATTTCCCATTGTGGTATCTGCGGTAAGTAGGAACAAACTATAGTAACTGTAGATGAAAAGCAACAAGACAAAATATAATACAGTTATTGTACCTCGAATAGGTAGCGATTTGCACACTATGCGATCTGGTTGGCGCCCAACTCGATATCCCGGTGGGTAAATATTGAAGAGCTCGAGTTTTTCGTATTGAATTTAATAAACAATACCGCATCTTTGATTATGTATAGCTATCATGGGTCATGAAATTGTTGGGAAAGTACTGAAAAAGGGTTCTAAGGTCACGAATTTCAACATTGGTGATCGCGTCGGCGTCGGTTGCCAGCTCCAGTCCTGTGGAGAGTGTAACGAGGTATGACACCAAGTAATTATAAAATCCATCCACTTTTATCTTTTTGAGTTGAACAAAAATTCTTTGTGTTTAGTGCACAAGGGGTTATGAGCAATTATGCTCAAAGAAAGTATTTACTTACAATGATATGTGGAAAGACGCTGAAGGCAAGCATACCGAATACCAAACTCAAGGAGGTTATGCTGATAGAATTCGCACACATTTCAATTTCGCATTCCACATCCCAGAAGAAATCAGCTCAATCGAAGCTGGTCCACTTTTTTGCGCTGGTGTCAGCACATACGCTCCCTTGAGACGACACAATATTGGGCCGGGAGATAAGGTTGCTATCTCTGGTATCGGTGGTTTAGGACATATGGCAATTCAGTGGGCGGCCAAGATGGGCGCTGAAGTCACTGCTATTTCACACAGGTACACAAAACTCTCTCAATACTGTATACTATACAGTACTGTAATAACGTAGCAAACTCTCTTTTTATTTTTAGTACCGAAAAACGCAATGATGCTATTAAACTAGGTGCCAAATACTTCTTGAATATTTCGGATCCGAAAGAGGCTGAAATATTTACTTATTCTCAAGATATTGTTTTCATGACCTCATTCAATTCTGATACAAATTGGTCACAATATCTAAGCCTTGTAAAGAACCATGGCACCTGTATCTTGCTTGGTCTTCCGGAACGCCCTCTCCAGATTTCCCCATTTGCTCTCATGCGTTTCGTGAAAATCGAGGGTTCGTTGATTGGCGGACGTCAAGATATCAAGGATATGTTAGCATTTGCAACAAAGCACAACGTCAGACCTTGGGTTCAAACAATTCCAATGAAAGATGTCAACGACGGAGTTAAAATTATGCGCGATGGAAAGGCGAGATATCGTTTGGTATTGGAAAATTAAGATTATGAAACCTATTTCAATTATTATCCATATCATTTATTGTAACTGTAAGGTTATGTGTCCAATATCATGTTCACTTTAACGTTTTATCTATACGCATAAAGCGATAGTTTAAAGAGAAACTATAAAAACCAGAAAACCTGGTCTTGTTTTCGTTTGAGTTTCTCTAATTTATATAGTAAATTCAGCCTTATACTGTATACGTTTGCATTTAAGTCAAAATTATTTCTGTATACGTAAGATCCGAAAGTTACTATACAATCTATTTTTAATATTACTAGCCCCGAACGATCGATCTCAATTCTTTCGTTTATTACGTTTACAGTAATACGATACAACTTTTGCACAGTACTTGCAAAACAGTATTTGAATTTATTTGTATGTAATTTTCAAAACTTGTTACACGATATCATAATCCTGTTTAGCCCCGTTTTGGTTTTACAATTTCTTGCAAAGTATAGTACAGTATTATTTCAATCAATTACATTAACGTATTTCTTTTAACTTATACTACACATTTACAGTACAGTATTACTGAATGCTAGATGTACCAATAAAAAGGTTGAATTATTTCTTATCACAATGATAATTTAAATTTTATTATTTTTTCTTAGGATAGCTTAGATTCGACCATATCTTTATATGGTCATTATTTTAGGGAAGAAAAAAACGCTTATTATATTAAAAATATTTAAACACTGTAAAATTTATTAAATATACGCAACACATACAACATTCTACGATAACAAACGAATAAATTTAATTATTGTTCATATATTTGCGGTATTGCATTGAATTTTATTTATTTTTATAAGAAAAGCTTATTTTTTTCATTATCAATCATGCGTAAAAATATAAAAAAGAAAACACGACTATTAAACATAAATAATTTCTTTTTCTTAAAAAATTATTATTAAAATCGATAATAATTTGCTGAAAAAATTCGCGATTTGTATATTTGTATATTTGTTTTATAAAGTATATTTTTTTTATTTATATCATACTTTTATTTATACTATTTTAATGTATTCGTTAAAAGTTGATGTTATTATTTTTTCATATAATGATTTTATTTATTCTTTAAATTTATACTGTATTTAAAGAATATTTAAATATATGTACAGTATATAATTTAATTAAATAATCGAAAAAAGTTTTTTTATTAATTTTTTTATTTCAATTATGAGTTTATATCAAAATTATCTTATTTCGATAACATTGGATACAAAGATTTATTTAAACCAAATACTTATTTCAATTGCATACCTAATTTTTTATTTTTAAAATGTAATATTAAAAAAATAAAAATATCTGTTTATTGTCAATTTTTTTAAAAAAGAATTTCTTTTTTTTACCTTTTATTTTATACATTATCTAATTTTTAAATGTTAAATATAAAGATTTTAAAGATTATTGTTGTATCAAAAATCTTATTTTCTAATCATATGCTAAGCTAAGCAAATTTAAAAATATTACTATTTTTTAATATATTGTATAATAAAAGCATATAATAGTTTTTTCTTAAAATCTTTTTTATTTAATAATTATATTATAATTATATTATAACCATTTAATCTAAATTATAATTACTTTAATAAATTATAATGATTTTACTAGTTATAATTGCTCAACCAGATTATAATTTGAATTACTAATAATTTGTCCAGCAAAATCCCAAGTTATAAATTTTTTTATTAATATACTATTCCTATTGACCATAAACAAATTGTTGTTGTTATTAACTGGTTTAAATACTAACCTAATAAAATATCTTTTTTTACTAACATACATATATATTAATTCAAAGAAATATTCAAAAAACAAATACAAGCAAAAAAAAAATATTGAATTTACTTACCAATAATCTAAATAAAAAATCACAAATTATTTTATTTAATATATTTAAACCTTTTGATTTAATCAATTTATTAGTCTTGATATAGCAATAAAAAGACTAAAACTTATTAATCAAATTAAAATAATAATTTATAATCTTCATAACAATAAAAAATTGCAAATAATTTCATATTACTAATTCTTATTATCTGTTAATAATGAAATTAATTAAGATAAAACACTTTCTTCTATAAGTAATATTTTATAATTTAATAACTATTCAATTCTTGAATCTTGTATTCCCCAAAACAAAAATATTTTTCTATATAAATAATACCTTATTGTTAAGTTTTTCTATCAACTCTCTTCAAGTTATTACAAATATTTTTTATTTTTTTTCAAACTAAACTTTATAAAATATAACAAAAAAAACAGGTATAATTATTAATCTCAGTTCAAAAAGTTTATTTCAAAATCAAATTCTATATATTGAAAATAGATCTATATAAGTCAAGCCTTACTATAAAACAATTATTATTTAAAAATATATATTTCTGAAAACTAATATCTGATTCTATTAAAGCTAAATTAAAAGAAAAAATAATATTTTTTATTAGATTATTTTAACACAATTAAATAAAACAACTCAAGTAAATATTTTAATAAATTCAATTGTTGAATTTTTATAATAATAAAAAAATAAATATAAATTAAAAATCATTGATAAAATTTTGTTTTAATAATATTATTAAACTTAAAAATAAAAGATCTTATAATTATTAAATTACTAATTACTAAACTTATAAGTCTCAAAATCTTTTTTTATATCAAAAAAAATATTAAATTATTCAACTATAATTGTGATTTGATCATATTTTATTTGTAATTCAACTCATTTCAAAAAAATCTGACTAATAACAATATTTTTAATTAAAAAATTCAATATAAATATTTGTCTTTTTTTACAAAAATCATATTTTAATAATTTTATGTCTTTTTAATTTAACAGTATATTTTATTTAAACAACTTACTTATTGGAAATACTTTATATATTTGAAGTTGATTAATAATGATATAAAATATCTAATTGAATATAGAACAGAATTTAATAATATAATACCTAAGAAAGTGATTGTGAAAAAATTAAAGTTATTATTTTAGTTTTGAATTAGATATGGATGGTCTAAATAAGACTGCTATATAAAACTTTTACTTAATAGTTAATATACTGTCATATATAGTTTCTACTAGGGCTCCGAAAAAGTACCAAACTGGTATTGAACTGGTATCGAAATGGTACCGATCT
>CAJVPV010002172.1:0-13667 GCA_910591835.1 Acaulospora morrowiae
GTCCTTTTTACCAGAATACCAACTTACACCAAGTAGGTGGGTCCATACCCTGGTTTATGCTTATGACTCCCTATTTGTAAATATAAGGTAAGAAAAATTCTGTGCCAACAGTGAAAAACCTTCCTAGTGGTCTCCTTTTTGGCTTATGACCCAACTCAACCATACCAATTGGGTCACCAATCTGGATTGCGCCAACATCAGATAAGGAGGTGGAGATTCAATCGAATTTCGGAGTCTGCTGATCCAGTTTGGAGTACTAGCTGATTGAGTATGACCTATATCAGGAAACTAGCCAACCTGAATAGGAAGGATGGTGATATGGAGTCTGCTGTTCCAATTAGGGTTGTAGGCTTATGCCGGAGTTAGACCAGAAGCCTTGCTTCGTGCAACCTTTCCTGCTTCGACCTTGTTTCAGCCCGCGATCGTCAGAAAGACCAGAGATCCCATCTTCGTGCAGTCTAGCTTAATTTGGTAGATGATTTTCGGCTGATTGGATACAACATGTATTGGAAGCCAGTCAACCAATTATGAAGGTAATAAATTTTTTGTAACCAGGTGGATTTGAACCCTAGACCTTCTTCTGGTGACCTATGGAGCATTACCACTGTGCTATAGACCCATAGGTCTTTAATATTGTATATTGTTTTGCAAGTGAAAGTATAATAAATATAATAAAACATGATAGCCATTTGCTCTTTCAAAAAAAAATAATAATAAAAATATATAAATAGATTATTATTATATTTATTTAATATACTGTATATAGTAAAAAGTTTTTTTATAGTAAAATAGCATTAGATACAGGTTTTTATTAAAGCTATATTAATTTCAATATATTAAACATTCTTTATTGCTATTATAACAGTTAAATGCTAACCTATAAAGATGAGTTCCTAAATTAAAGATAAGGACATAATTCAAATATCCCTTACTATTAAAAAAGTTTTTTTTATAAGATAAAAAAAAAATATCTACAAAAGTTTTTACAATTTAGATTATTTGATTCAAGTGTTTTTTTATTTATATTTTTATTAAAGTAATGAATAAATAATTATATTCCTTTTGAAAGGACATAATTAATCTACAAAATTTTATATACTAAATACAGTAGTTTAGGGATCTATTCTTACTAGCCTATCTACTTTTTAAGCCTGGTGATACATTATTTACTCTTGAGATATGTCACATTATTTTCAGGAAAATCTATATGGGAGATGAAAATCCTATCACTAGTTTTAAATTATTCAACATATCAATCTATTTTTGTATAGAAACAGTGAACTACTACTAATTATTTCTATAAGTTACCTATTATATTACATCTTTTTGCTTATACAGCTATTATAACAGAGGAGTTTTTATATAATATATGTATATACATACAGTATATAATAAGTCATTAAAAAGCCATATTGCATAAGACATTAGTGTCAATATGGTGTTTGCTTCAAGATTTCTTATTTGATAACTAGTAGAAGATAAAAGATAATTGATTGGGATTGATTAAAATAAAATATAGCTAAAAATCTTAACAATTTTTTTCAATTCTATATTTGATTCTCAAGTTTATATTAAATTAATAAGTAGGATATACCTCACTATTATTTTTAATAGTGTTTTGAATTTTATGCGATTCCCTGTGATTCTATTCGACTCTAATTTTTGGAACTATAAGTATAGTCCAATCTGTATATCCAAATATATAGGAAGTTTTAATTAGGAAATTAAACAAGTACTCTTATTTCATTTGATTCAATTACTATAGAATAACTTCTGGCAATTATTATAGTATCAACCAGATAATCTTCACACTATGGCATCTTTCTTGAAGGTTACAATCTCAATGTCTATTGGATTAGCATATGAATTGGCTTTATATTAGAAACAGCATATAACAAATCATGATATCAAATATCATATTAATATATTCAATTGCCTTTACCTGGAGTTAAATTAGTATCTTGTAATTTGATTTGTGAAACATTAAATACTGTGCTATAGACCTACAGGTCTAATATATAAAAAGTTTTATTTACTATTTTATTATTTATTTTATTATGTTTATACAGTATATATTATATTATTATATATATGCTTTTTAAAAAGTTAAATCCATATAAATAAATACCAATTCTTTTTAAAGATTAGAAATTTTCAAGTATAAAGTTTCAAGAAATATTCTCTTGAAAATATTTTTATATGTTCTTAGTCAATAATTAAAATAGTGAAAATTAAATAGATATTAGTTACAAGTAATTAGACTAGATATTATTTAAGAAAAGTTTTTATTTTCAAAAAATAAAAATTTTTTATTACTATAAGATCATAGTAATTATATAAATGAGACAGTTCTAAATAAGAATTGACTATAATATTTTAAACTAATGAAAATTATCAAAATAAGATTGAACAATTTTTTTTATTTTCTATAATTATATCTAAAAACTTTAGACTTATGACAAATATGTTATATAATATTAATAAGTTTAACTTTATTATAATATTTTTAATATATACAATTTGTCTAAAAAGTTTTTGGACAAATATTTTTTATAATAAATAAATATATTGTATATTTAATTATTTGCTATAAATTTTTAAATATAATTTTTTTAGAATGTAAATAAAGAACTTTTTCTGCTGATCCCCTTGCCAACACAAAAACAGACATTCCAAGGAAATTTTTATATTTCTTTATAATAAAGTCTATATACTTTCATTAACAACATACATATCAAAAAGCATAGTCTTCCCTATTTGTTTCTTTTTCTTTTTGATATAAACTTCTTGTACTTCTGCAAGTAAATATAAGAAACTTCTATCTACAAAGTTAAAGGCAAGAAAACTTTGTTAGGAAAAAGAACCTATAGAAAAAATACTTTTCTCTTTTTCTCTAGAGATTCAAGACTCTAGAAAAGACTGGTATAGGTTTCTGGAACTCTTCTTTCATCTTCCTCAAGCTTCTCCCCTATCTTTTCAAGTGTGTAAACTTATTTTTTTGATTTTTCTGAAGAATTTTACCTATCTCAGTTTGACCCTGAATTTTTGATTACACTGGAATCCTTAAATAGTAATTGGCTTGAATTTTGAACTGGTTGATCTACACATAGCAAGAAATGTAAACAAGACACTTAACTCCTACATACACTATATTGTACAACATAAAACCTGATGATACAATTGGTTATAGTGAAAAGAGCAAGGTGACAAGGTGTCCATTCTGTTAAGATGTGTTATGGCATTCTCCCCTCCCCTCTTGAACTGATTTCTTTTCTTTTCAAGATCAAAAAAAGTCTTATCCCAATTCAGTAACAAGCTTCCTTCATTGTTGATTATCCTGAGAAGGCATCAAGCAATAATTTCCTAAGGTATAAGTCTTGTTCCAAGCAATAATTACTTATAGGTATAAGACTTGTTATAAGTACTTTGAATGTTTTTGATTAGCAATAAAATAGTAGAAATTAAATAGTTTGCCCAACTGCAGGTAGTGATAAAGGATTTATCCTAATAGACCGAAGTTGATATTGGAAGATTTTTATTTACTAAAACAAACTTTTCAATTATTCTTTTTATTACTCTTTTCTTTTTTTAAAAAATAAAAATTTTTATCTCTTAGAATTATAAGGTTGTATTGAGATGACAGTTTGAATATAGACTGGTTGAAATCTTTTAAGATATAATTTATGATGCCTAGTCTTGAAAGGGAGCAACTTTTATCATTCCCTATAATTATATCTAGAAAGTTTAGATTTAGAAAGTCCAAGATAGTTAATATCATGCAGTAATAGCTTAATGAATCTACTCTTTTGTAGTAAGATAGTTAGTAAATAGTTAAATCATATGGGCAACACAGTAGTTTTAATATTAAGGATTCAAAGATTACATACAAATCTAAATTCATTGATAGATGTTCTGCAATCTTATGTATTAGTTTAGCTTTAGTATAATATTATATATATTGTACTAATGTTTTTCAAAATTGAATGAATAAATATTTACTCTTTCGGTCTGATTAAAGACAAAAAAAAAAATAATAAAAATAATAAAATAATTTTTTTAGAATGTAAAAAACAAAATAATAAGTTTTTTTTAATACTTTATTAATAAATTTATCTTAAAATTTGATTTTAAAACTAAAAAAAGTTTGTTTAAAATTTTTTTATAAATTTATATATATAAATTTATATATAAATTATGGTTTTTTATATAAAATTTTTTTAAAAAAATTATTTAAAAATTTAAAAAAAATTATTTGATTAATAAAAAATTATAAAAAAAGTTCTTTATAATGTACAAATTAATTTTAAATTTGTATTTTATATTAAATTTTAATAAATTTCTTTAATTAAAAATTCAAATAAGCAACTTAAAATTTAATGAAAGTTATTTTTAAATTAAATTTGTTTTATTTTATAAATTGATGTATTAAAATTATTATAAAATAATTTATTTATTTATTTATTATAAGTTAATTAAATCATATATTTTAAAAATTTTTATTTTGATCAAATGGATAGCAACATCATCCGCAATTGGAAATATTATAGGAAGAAAAAAGGCAAGCAAAAACAACTTAGTAAAATTACAACACTACATTAGAACCAACAATTATTCATCCCTATAAAAGTGCAAAGAATGTCCAATTAACACAACCAGAAAACCAGAAGAATATATCTTCAGCAAAAACAAAAATAGCTTTATCAGCATTCCTGTACATAAAAGCAAAACAAGCTCAAGAGACACACTAAACAAAACACTTTGCTACTGAAGCAGAATTACATCCACAAGTATTAACAACATAAGAGCAGATAAATTCCAATTAACAAACTTACCCCTGCAACCAAAGATAGAAAATAACCAAATCAAACTACATAAAGATATAATCAGTAGATATATAGATACAACAGAATCAAAACTTAATGAACTAGCAAAAATAAGACATAAATTGAGCACAGTTAAAACAATAACAGTATATACGAATAAATTAATGGATATAAACCACAGAATGGGTTTCAGTTGACACATATCACAAATATCCAATACAATTTTCAAAGGCACAATTAGTAAATTTCCATTATCCACTAGAGAAAAGTTAGTAGCTATAGCAACACTCCTCCTCACAATACCAGCATATTGCAAAATCACAATCTGTACAGACAGCCAAGCAGCACTTAGAGCAATTAACAAAGTCTGAAATAATCATTACACATTAAGAATACTAACAAATAACAACCTAATTAATACAATCGTACACATAATAGAACAACAAAAACTCAACATCCAGCTTAAAAAAATAAAAGCATATAGCAATAATCTTGAGAATGATAAAGCAGACCAATTAGCAAAAGATGCAACAATAGGCTTTACAATGCCTGAAATCAGCTTTAAACTAATTCTTAACAACAAAACAAGATAGTCACAAAAATGGAATGGACAAACTCTAGACAATACAATAACAGAAACAACCAAAAATAAAACATATTCTCAGCTGAAGAATATTAAACTGGAACTTAATAACAACAGATGAAAATATAAAGAACAATATTACATGGGAATAATCAATGATTAACAAACACCTATCAAAAATTACAACAGGAGCAACAAATTCAAACAACCACAACACCAAATCATTTGGATTCAAACTATAGAATTTAGAACTTCCATCCAAAAACAACTTACACAAGAGATCAGCAAGCATATACACAGATGACCAATACATATACTGCAATCAGACCAAAACCAATACACACATTATACATGTGGTATAAATTATTTGCTGTTGACTCAATTCCCAAAATCCTCAAAAATAATTACGTCATGACTCAATTATTTATATGTTTTAATAGTGACTCAATTAATTGCGTCAAATAATTGCGTCAATTGCGTCAAGGATCTATGAATTTCAGCAACATGTATAACACACATAATGACTTACAAACAACACAAAGAGGATATTTTTATCAAACTCAAACAAATAATTAACGAAGAAGTAGGCAGCAGAACAAAAAAGAAAATCGAATGGAAAATAAAGGATGAAATAAATAGACAACAACAAACATGGATCCAAGAAGTAAGGATCCTAATGATTCTCTTCGATTCTATATTCGATTCTCAAGTTTATATTAAATTTAATAGGTGGGGTATACTCCACCATCATTTTTAATAATGTTTCGAACCTCATGTAATTCTGTTCGATTCTATTTGATTCCAATTTTCAGAACCATATCAAGAAGTCAAGAACTATATAACAAGAGAAGCATTAACTAATGACCTAACTGATACAATCAAAAAATACACATTGTTATATGCCAATCCAACCTCAAAGACCAGCATAGAATGGTGAACTGATAGCAGGAAGACACTTTGAATGGTGGAGGCCAATGTGATATGCTATAGTTTCTAGAGAAGATACTTGAGGTTTTAATGATCATAAGACAAGAGGCGTAACAATTATAATTGTATAAAGATAAATATAATTGTGGTGATTTGTAAAGAACAGTTTATTATCAAAACATTATTATACTCCTAATTCTACAAATTCCACCTTTAATTCTTCTACAAGTCTCTCTTCATTTTCTTTACAACTTTCCTATAATTTCTCTATTATTTTCCTCCTGTATACAAAATACATGATTATTCTATTTATATAAAAAGAAATAAAGAATATAATTGGTATGCTAAATTATTGAGAGTAACAAATAATACAAATATGAAAAAGTTAATGAAAGGCTAATTTATAACATGTTTCTCAATTATTCATGTTCATAACTTAGGAGATTATCACTTGGTCATATGATATAACAATATATTTTGATTGGATACTATAAATATTTGACCGAAATCCTTGATTATCGCAAAAGTGGTGACTGAAACCTTTTTCCGGGTTCTAAGTAAGTTGTTTAGTGGATAAAAATACTATAGGTATATTATTAGCGAATTAATGTGTTAGATTGATATTTGATGTGAAATTTCTTATTTCAGAAAAGTTAAACTTTTAGGTTTAATACTATAAGAGATGAAGTGTTAGTAGTGTTGCATTATAGTTTCCAGATTGAGTTATATAATTGGATTAGGGATTCAATTAATGCCTTGACCCAGTTGGTGGTGTCTGTTGTAGAGAAGATTCTATCAGTCATGCCATATGACAGTTCTATGACTTGTTATATGTGAGAAATCAGTTTGAGATTTTTATCTGGATGAAGAATTTGATTGATATTGTTTATGATTTGATTGGTCTCTTCTGATACTTCAAGACACTTGAAGATATGCTGGATGTCTTCAGTGCAGAGTTTATATCTTGGACAATACCTATTTGAATATTGATCAGAATGATGTTGGTGGAGTATTTGATAAGTTGAAAGTATTCCTGAGAGGAGTTTGATTCTGAATACTATTAGGTTGCTATAGCTGTTGTTATGTATCCTTTTAATATTTTTATTGGACTGATTGATAATTTTTAAACCATATGGGATATGACGTTATTCAAAAGTTTGGAGAACTGAAATGCTTTTACAGATCATAAAATTTTTGGTAATACTGAAAATTTTTTTATATTATTTGATACTGCTGTCTAAACATGTGTTGTTGATTAGAGGGCTCTCTGAGAAATGTAATAGGTAGTTGCTCCATTGGATTGTCTTGTTTGTAAATAGTCTGGACTTAGGTTTGGTATATTTAACTTCTATTGATTTCTGTTTTAGGACTTGATTTATTTTTTGGATTAGGAAAGAAAAGTTAATTTTGACCATTCTTCTCAGATAAATTGATACTAGTTGAAGGATTTTTTTGTTATTTCTGATTTCAATAGTATTGCACTGAGAGCTCTATTGAATAATATTGAGTATTGCTAGTAGGATATTGCCAGGAGCTAAGCAGGTATTAGAGAGTTTTATCTTGCACTTATTGATAACTAAATAGCTTTTGTGGGATTGGATATAGTAGTGTTGGTGATGCTTCACTTCTTGAAATGATACTCTAAGAGATAGGTTATTGTTGATATTAATTGATTGGAGAGTTTGTTTGCTTCTGCATGATGAGTTGATATTGTTAAAGATGGATGTCATATAAAGAATTGTTTTTTTTCCTATAAGTTTGATATAATATTGTAACTAATTCTTGATTTTCCTAGAGCTTTATATCTAGGAAGATTGCAAATAGCTTCTTTAATAATGGGAGGTTTAAAAGAATTTGTTAGCTTGTCATAAACTTCTTGATTTACTGTCTTTGGTAAGTAAATTTCTTTCCAATTCGAATAGTTGCTAAAATTGAAGTTTCTTGATTATAGAATATTTTTGAAATATTTGTTAATTGTTTCTTGAATTAAATCTGAATCATTCTCTAGTTGATCATTTAAATTATATATATTATGAAGGTCGATCTTGGATTTAATTGTATCAAGGGCTTTCTTGATATAGCTTTTTGGTTTGTTATAAAAGTTTCCTACTATGTTTTCTAAATTTAAGTAGTATTTTTCAATAGTTTCTTGTTATGATTGAATTAGGACTTCCTTAATTAGAAGTTTTTTTAGCTTCTGGAGGTCTTTAATTAATATATTGGAGTCATGATTGGAGATTTCATAAAGAGATAAAAGTTTTTGATCAAGAAGGAATGGGGATGGATGGTTGTTTTTAAGTTGTATCATTGTTTTGTTAATTTTTCTAGTTTGTTTTTTAAGTTTTTTCTCAGCATTAGTGTAGTGGTCTTTCTTAATGAAGTTGACTCTAGACTTCTTAATATGTTTGTTAAAAGTGTTAATGCAAATGTTGTGAAAGTCATGCCAATTAGATGACAGTAGAAGTGTAAGCCATGAGTCCAATTCCTTTGTAAATTCTAGAATATTTTCTTTTAAAGTCTTTTCTAGGTCAAACTTGAACTTTGGTTTAATTTTTCTAAATTCAAAATAGTCTATTTTTATTGATATTGCTCAATAGTTGTTGGAATTGAGTCAACTTCTAGTACTTCATACCAAATTGCTTTATAAGCAAGGTTTTTTGATACCCATATTTGGTCTATACGAGAAGCACTAGTAGCAGTAAAGTGTGTAAATGCTTTGCTGTCATATTGTTGCCCTATATTTATATAGTTAGCAAGATATTTATATATTAGTTGTTTGTGATGCAAGATTTTGGCTCCAATTGAGGAGCTGTCTTTGGAGTATAAGTTGAAGTCTTCATTAATTAGATAATGAAGTTTGTTGCAAACAGTATGTTTAATTGCTTAATGAATTTGTTTAATGGCTAGGTCTCTTTTTTTTTTTTCATGTGGAAAGTAGACTATGGTGAAAAGAATGTTTACTTTCCCTTTGAATTTCAGAACAATTGAGGAGCAATACTCAGATACATTGCATATTTTGAATACATGTGGTGATAAATCTTTGCCGGTGACTATTATGGTACTATTCTTTGAAGTGCTGGATTTACCAAAGATAATAGCTCTTCTATTAATGTTGGTTGGGTGAAAGTCTTCTTTTTTGAGTTTTGTTTCAGTACACAGAAGGATTGATCTGCTGTCTATAGTATTGATTAATTCTTTAAGTTTGACTGGGTCATTAAGACCTCTGATATTGATAGTGGTAATTGTAATAAGGTTTTGAATATTGTTGGAATTATCATGATTAGGTGGAATAAGTGATGTTGTTTGGATATGGGAATTAGTATATAGAGATGAAGTAATGGTTAAAATAACTACTTTAGAGTTATTAGTGTTTGTACTCATCATAGAATTAAACTAAGAAGAAGATAAGATCAAAACTCTGGTTTAGGAGTATCTTTTTAATAATAAGAAATTTGGAGAGTTTAGAGAAATAAAAAGTTTGACATAATTGGTATATGTGAGTTGGAAGGAAATAATTGGTATATGTGAGTTGGAAGGAAATAATTGTCAATCAAAAGAAACTTGATTGGCATTAGGCTTTTGTTTTTTAGGATTCTATTAATTTCTTCAGGATGCTCTGGTAGGTTGATGTGAAGGTTAACAAACCAACTCTCTGGAATTCTTCAAAATTTATAATGGTTATAAAGAATTTTAATTTTTTCCTTAAAGTCAGGGTTACTATATAATAAACAGTTAATATTCAGGCTTGGATCAATATTCTTTAATTTTGATAGGAGTTTAGATTTGTTAGTCTGGGATATTTGTGGATCAACCCAGTGTGGTCCAAAAGGCAAGAAAAACTGGTAATCATTTCTGAGGTTTTTAATTAAGAATTGCATGTCATGATGATTTGTGGTAGGAATTTGAATTTTTAGTTTGAGTTTGTATTTATTGATTATTGATGAAAATGTTGGAAAAAGGTTTTTACACTTGAAAAAGTTAGAAAGAAGTTGTTCAAAGAAATATCTGGTTCTAAGGTTTCTAACAACTTTTTTGATATTATAGATAGATGTGTCGAGTAGAAAGAAATATGTAAACTCGAATTTTAGTTTGTCATAAAAAATAGGAAGGGGAATTTTTGAAGGTAAGAGATCAAAATAAGTGGATGGAATTTTGGGTGGGATTATAAAGAACCTTATGAGTTTCCTAATCATATCATCTAGGTTTCTAAGATCTTTTCTTCTTTTGACTGAAAAGAGATGTGCCATTTCTTTGGGAAGGTTATTCAGTTCATTAGATAAATCAGAAAGTATTAAGAAGTATAAGTCTGGAAGGAAGTTAAATTTGTAGTAAGTGTGGAGAGAGCCTGCTACACTCGCTGTAATGTTTCTATCCATAATTGGAATTTTGTATGGTATCTTGACTTTTATTTGTACCAGGACCAGGTCTGAAAAGAGAGATAGTTCTGGTAAGTTGTTCTTAAATATTTTCCTATTCTTCTGTAACAAGTCATAATAGACTAGTTTGTTACTGTTATTGGGCTGGCACAGAAAGTTGTATCTATATTTCATGATTTGTGTTAAAAGGTGTGAATTGAGATTGAAGATATTGATATACTGTATCTTAAGTAGGCAATGAAGAGGCTAGCATTAAGAGGAGTTTGATTTTAGATCTAATTTCTCTATTGAGCTCTATCACTTTGTGCTTTGTTTAGTAAATTCTTTGAAATCTTTCTTTGAGTTTTTTGTATTCTTTTTGATGGCTATCTTTGAGATCTACTATCTTGCTGAAGTTAAAGAAGTTTCTATCTCTTGCTTCAAATTTGACAAAGATAGTTAAGTGGATTTTTGTCTGACTCTTTCTCTTGGATGTTTGTTGATCTCTAATAAGAGTTTAACCAGTTTGTCTGGATTAGTTCTTATGGAAGAGAATCTTGAGGCCCAGTAGATAATGCTGTGATATTCTGTGATAAGTTCATTGATAATGTTGAGATCTTCCTTATTCTTATTTTTAGTATTGATTGTTATATCATATTCTTCAATTCCAGAATCCTTTAATATTAGGTCTTCTTCATATATCCATAATCTCTTAGTGGCTGCTTCTATTTTCTCTTTATTGTCACCTTTGTTTGTTAGACTTAAGTGTATATTTTTTTGTCTATACATAAGAGTCTTTGTACAAATTTATGAAAGGAGATGTGATTGAAGGAAGACTGAATTGTTATATTGTTGTGAGGTTATGGTTATAGATGAGATATCAGGATTGTTTGGTGGAGGAGTATTGGTTTTGTTTTTTTTCTCCTGATAAATATATGAATTTAGGGTGTTGCCCATTTCTAAGTCTTTTGGGATGAAAAAATCTAGATCGATAGACATTGAGTAGTCATCTTTATGTATATTTTGTACAGATGGTTAAGGTTGATTGGCTGATATATTTAGTAAGTTCAACTGTAAATCTTCTGATTGATAACTGGTTTTTGATTGATTAAAATCTGAGATTATTTGAGGATTCTAATTGAAAGTTGTCTTGTTATTTGAGTCGTTTTGAGATTTTTCTTCTTTTTCAAGAAGCAAACCCTTCTCTTAGTGTTTAAAATTTGGGATATAGATAATAGTTAGTTGGTTTTCCCTAGTTAGTACATTGTTATAAGAGTAAATATTTTTTTTTTCAAGTTTTTGCTAATTTGGATCATATTCCAGGAGATATACTTGGAGTAGTTCCATCCTCTTGCTAGAACTGCTTGAAGAACTTTATTTCTAAGCTGGCCATTTCTTGCAAAAATCTCTTGGAAGGAGTTATGAAAGTCTAGGAATTTGTCGAGCTGTTGAAAATATTTGTTCACAAGAATTAAAACTTGTATCACAAGGTTGCTTGAGTTTTTTGCAATTGAGAATTCAATCTGGAAGATTGAAAGGCTTGGAAAGTTTGACCTAATGATATTTGTAGTTGGGGTAAGCCACTTTGTAGGATAGTTGTTAAGTAAAGAAATTGTTAATGTTCTGGAAGATTCTGTAATTATGATTTTTTTATTTTCATTCTGGTATATTATATTTACTTGGCATTGGGTTCTGTCTATAAGAATGA
This sequence comes from Acaulospora morrowiae, assembly GCA_910591835.1. Lineage (NCBI taxonomy): Eukaryota > Fungi > Glomeromycota > Glomeromycetes > Diversisporales > Acaulosporaceae > Acaulospora > Acaulospora morrowiae. The sequence continues at coordinate 12,397 of CAJVPV010002172.1, forward strand.
TATCTAGGAGCACATTCTTGTTGTTTGTGTTAGATAGTATTGTTGATGACCAGCTTTTCATATTTGAGGATAGACTTGGATTTTGTTTAGCCATAATTATTAAAGTCATATGCTATATAGTTGATATTAAGTGTTGTTGTTGTTGTAGTTATATTTATTGTGTACATGTTTGGTACATAAGAACTGTTATTGTCATGTTGATATATTTGATGTGTTATGCCAACAAGGTGTTTATTTCTAATGTGTTTGTTTAATTTGTTATTTGTATAATAGACGCATCTGTATTGTTAACATGTGTTTTCTGTTGGATATGTTTTGATATATTTGATGTGTTGAGTATATGTGTTGTGATGTCAATCACTTGCTGGGGGTAAGCTGGATCTGGTTTTTTTCTTAGGTTAGAAAATTTATTTGTGCAACTTGAATTGTTGATAATGTTGAGATTGTTGTTATTTATTATTGTTGAGTTCTTTTTCTTGGATTTTCTTGAAAAAGTCTAGTATCCTCTTGTTCTTGTCTGGTGTTTAGATTGCCTGATTTATCAAGTGAAATCTGGCTGGCCAAGATCCTTCTGGTGTCTAAAGAGGTGCAGAATTTTATACATGACTGGCTAGAAGCTAAGAGGGTTGATGTTGACTTTTCTAGGAGCTTACTGTAAATTGTAAAACTTATACTTTTCCTTTTCTCTTAAAAGTTTATTTCTTTGAAGAAAAAAAATTAAGCAAAGTTATTAGTAGTAAAGTTGCTCTATGAAGTAAATTTATCTTCCTGGACAGTTGTAATGTTTTTTTAGTTAAAATTTCTTGTGTTGTTTATGGATTTCTTGTACTGGAGAATTGTTTGTGTGAAGATGTTCTTAAAATTATTAAAAAAGGCAATTTTTAAGAAACTGATAGTTTTATGTATTTTTTAAAATTTATATTTAAATTTTATATTATATTAATATAATTTTTGTTGAATTATTTTTACCTTAACCAAAAAATAAACCAATTCAAATTTTAAGTATTTGACTCTTTAAGTTATGTATAATTATTTCAAATTAGAAAAAAATAATTAATGATACTAAAAAACTCTTTCCCAAACACATTTGTATCGCAAAAAAATTACTAAATTAGAAAACTCAAAATTTCTTCTTGGAAAAAAAAAGCGAAAGATCCTGAGGAGCCCTTTCTCTCCAAGGGTCAAGCAGCCAACCATGAACACGTCCTCCTTGATGTACTTGTAACCAATATCAAAAGCCCTCAAGCTATCATCATTTACAGAAATACCAA